>MU183954.1:0-18597 GCA_016904865.1 Pissodes strobi
AATGGGTACTGGTCTTGGTTACTGTAAAGTAGCTGAGCATGTAATCGAATTAGAACCTGGCTCAAGACCTATTAAACAGCGTTATTACCCTGTCTCTCCGTTCAAGCAGGCGATTATAGATAAGGAAATAGATGAAATGTTAAGGCTAGGTGTAATAGAACCATCGAAAAGTCCCTGGTCTAGTCCTGTATGTTTAGTACGCAAGAAAGACAATGATTATCGCTTTTGCATCGATTTTAGAAAGGTCAATTCTATTACTAAAAAGGACAGCTTTCCCATTCCCTATATTTCAGCCATTTTAGACCGTCTCCGCGACGCACGTTATATCAGCTCCATTGATATAAAATCAGCATTCTGGCAGGTACCTCTCGATGAGTCTTCTCGTGAGATTACCGCATTCCCTGTTCCAGGTCGAAACCTCTTCCATTTTCTGCGCATGCCTTTCGGTTTAACCAACGCGCCTGCTACCTGGCAACGTATTATCGATCGTGTCTTAGGTGTTGACTTAGAAAACAACGTCATGGTCTATTTAGACGACATCATTATTATTTCCAAGACTTTTTCAGACCATTTGAGGATATTGGGTCTTGTGTTTGATCGTTTAGAAGAAGCCGGACTAAAGGTTTCTCAAGAGAAATGTCACTTTTGCAAACCCCAGCTAAAATATCTTGGTTATGTTGTGGATTCTAAAGGATTGAGGCCCGATCCAGAAAAAGTGCAGGCTATTATTAATATATCACCACCAAAGAATGTGACTGAGATCCGACGTTTTATTGGGACCGCTTCCTGGTACAGACGATTCGTTCCTAACTTTTCCTCTGTTATTGCTCCTATTACTCGGCTTACCAAAAAGAACATAAAATGGGAATGGACTCCAGATTGTCAGGAATCCTTTAGGTCAATTAAAGAAGCTCTTGTTACCGCTCCAGTCTTGTCCTGTCCTGATTTCAACCGCATGTTTACCCTTCAAACTGACGCTTCTTCTTATGGCTTAGGCGCTGTTCTAACCCAGCAATTCGATGATGGGGAAAAGGTAATTGCCTATCTTTCACGTTCCCTTACTAGGCAGGAAATGAAGTTGACAGTCACCGAAAAGGAGTGTCTTGCAGTTATTTGGAGTGTGGAAAAACTTAGGCATTATTTAGAGGGAGTTCATTTCAAGGTAATCACAGACCATCATTCACTATTGTGGTTACATAATTTAAAGGATCCGCAGGGTCGACTTGGTCGTTGGGCACTTCGTTTACAACCTTATGATTTTCAACTGATCCATCGAAAAGGCAAAGAGCATATAGTGCCAGATTTTCATTCTAGGTCCGTACCAGTTTTGACAGAAGATATCGCAGCCGTGGAGGATTCGTTACCTTCTTACTCCAACACTTCTGATAAGTGGTATGTCGATATGTTGAAAAAGCTGGAAGAACAACCAGATAAATTTCCTTGTTGGAGAGTTGAAAATGGTAATCTTTTTAAATTTGTTAAGACCACAAGTCCCAACTTCCCTGATCAGTCCAGTTCTTGGAAAATAGTTTTGCCAAAAGATCATCGAAAAGAAGTCCTGGTTCGCTGTCATGATCTTCCAACTTCAGGTCATGTTGGAATTTTTAAAACATTTTGGAAAATAGCTGAACGTTACTATTGGCCTAAGATGAGAGCAGATGTTGCTAAGTATGTCCGATCTTGTCATATTTGTGCTCAAAATAAGGTGGAGCAAAAAGCACCAGCAGGTTTAATGGGTAATCGACCCGATATTCGGGAACCTTGGCAGTCCATCAGTCTAGATTTTGTAGGACCATTACCTCGTTCAAAACAGGGCAATACTCACATCTTGGTAGTTACCGACTACTTCAGTAAATATGTCGTTCTCTTTCCTTGCCGTTCTGCTACAGCGAAAACGTTAGTCGAACATATAGAACAGGGCATTTTCTTGGTTTATGGGGCTCCACAGTATCTAACTTGTGATAATGGTAATCAGATGAAATCCAAAGAATTCCAATCTCTTTGTGACAAGTATAAGGTCAAAATTTTCTATACTGCATCTTATTATCCTCGTGCTGATCATACTGAACGTGTCAATAGAGTCGTCAAAAGCATGTTGCGATCTTATGTCAACCAAAACGATCATCGAACTTGGGAAGATAATCTTCCATCTATTGGTTGTGCTATTCGAACATCACGTCACGAAACTACTGGTTATACTCCCTATCTAGTGAACTTTGGGCGGGAACATAAACTTTTTGGGCAAGATTATACCGAAGGCATTCCATCGGCCGAGACGGACAGTCAAAATTACATTCGAAAACGAATCGAAACTTTTAAACAGCTCTTTGAGAAAATTCATAAGAAAATTGGGTCGGCACAGTCAAGAAATCGACACCAATACAATCTTCGAAGACGTCCGGTCAATTTTGTTTCTGGTCAAGAGGTATGGCGTAAAAATAAAGTGCTCTCTAACGCCGCCAATTATTTTAGCTCAAAATTGGCTCCTGAGTTCCTAGGTCCATTTAAGATCAAAAAGAAAACCGGTACGTGTACGTACGAACTCCAGGATGAACACGGTAATAGCAAGGGTATTTGGCATGTTCAAGACTTGAAACCGGTGTACATCGATTCCGGTTCTGATGGTCCATCTAACTGATTCAAACAAAATTAATGAGTAATTTGTATTTATATTCCTTGAATTTAAGTTTTCTTAAATTATGGTTATTTTTATTATTCTGTATCTACCTTCATTTATTTGTGATATTATTTTTTTTCCTTTCTGTCAATTTCTTATATCCACCTTGTTCTGTTGAATTTTTACTATGGGTTTATAAGCTATCTTAAAAATTAATTCTTATCTGTATGCATTTTGCTTGGACATTACCCTGAATTGTGACCTTACTCGATTGTGACGACTTTCTCGAGATTGACTGTTTTCCTAATTGTGACCCTTTTCCCGGATTTGACGAATATCTCGGATTTGACACACCTGGCTATGACTTCCCCGAATTGGACTATTCTCCTGATTATGACAACCCCCCGAATTTGACACCGAATTGTGACTATTGTATCTGATATTGTTTTTTTATGGGTAGCTGAAAACTGTTATACTGTGGGTATGAGCGTTGATTAGCTATGTGTTCTTGAATTTATTTCGTTACCTTGATTTTGATTATATCGTTTGATTTTAGTGTTTACTTTTATTAGTTGATTTACTTACCTTGTTACCTATTTGATTTGATTGATTATCTATCTTTGAATTGTATTCGTTACCTTAACTTTGTTGTCTGATTTGATGATTGCCTTTATTAGTTGATTTACTTACCTTGATACCTACTTGCTTTGATTTTTGGTTATCTATTTTTGAATTTATTTCGTTACCTTTATCTTATCTGACTTTTATGATTGCTTTTTCGTTGATTTGCTTACCTTTCTTTTGACTATGATTTTTTTTTTGGGCCTAAGTAGACTAACCTTCGGGTTTTTTCAGTTATGCTGGCTTTTCCTGCTTAGACCATTACCTTTGAGTTTTTTTTATACTTGAGCAATGTAACTTGTGTTACTTCAGATGTATCTGGATTTACTGCTCAGAGTATTAATCACATTTCGGTCTAGAACATTGTGACTTAACGGTTACATTACCATTTATTTGGGATATTACCTGGACTTGTCTTTTTTTCGCTTTGCTCTGCAGTCGGGGCAACAGATTTGTTGTAGGTAACTGGCTTGGCGCGAAACTTGATGGTTGCCTACATCAAATTGGTAAAGAATTTCTTCTGCACAGAGATACTGGTTGTGGTAAAAGCCCACAGAGTGCTGTAGTAACGCTGACCTTCCGTCGCTTACTACTGTTGTTCGCTAGAGCAGCCTTGAGAAAGCTGTTCTGCATTCACTGTTATCCTTCTCGGTTACTTGTAATTGTAAGTAACTTAGCTTGTCTTTCATTTTCTCTACTTACTTTATTACTTAGCTTTGTCGATTTTCCGACCTTTCTTGATTCTCTTTGCTCTGCAGTTGGGGCGATAGGTTTGTTGTGGGTAGCTGACTTGGCGCGAAACTTGATGATTGCCGACATCAAATTGGAAAAGAATTCTTCTGCACCGAGATACTTGTTGTGGTAAAAGCCCACAGAGTGCTGTAGTAAGGTAGACCTTCAGCCACTTACTTCTGTTGTTAGCTAGAGCAGCTTTGAGAAAGCTGTTCTGCATTTACCGTTAGTCTTATCAGTTACTTATAATTTCAGGTAACTTACCTTATCATTAGTTATCTTATTACCTTGCTTTGTCGATTTTGCTACCTTTCTTGTTTATTTGCTTATCTATCTTTACTTAATTTGGAGTTCAATGGAATGGATTGTTATCTTTTAGGGGGGGTTTACTGGATTTTACTTAACTTGTCGGTTATTTTGTTGATTGGAAAATAGTTACCGATATTTAACTATGTAGTCCTTTTCTTAATTTTTTTTATTAGAAAGGCTAATTGGTGTTGGGTGCCTTTTCGGTTCCAGAACCCTTGTCGAAACCTTTGATGGCACATTTTGTGTGGAACGGGGATTCATGGGGGGTGAGAGGATGGCCCGTGATATGGATTAATAGGCATATTCACACAGTGCTGGGTGCTCACTACTGTGTTTCTCCTCAGTTTCCACATCCTCGACGTTATAAATTCTGGAGGACAAAAAGGCAGTGCCACCATTTGGAACACCCTATATTTATTTTTGTTCATATAGGACTGCATGATGCACAATTTTCATCTTTGTAATTGTGTATCTTTTAGCCCGGTGAAGCTTACTAACTCACTATTTTTGCTTATGGTTAATGGGTACGGTTTTCTCTGTGCACTTGTCATGGGACGCGTTGGAATATCTTCAGGGAGTATTCAACACAAGGCCAGTGAACGAGGTTCGCCACACTGCATTGGGCGTTACGCAACTCTGGTTAGGTAACATCGACACCATTTCTCTACTCTGTGTTGAGCACGCCCTGAGTATCCCATCGCTGACCGTGGCATAGTGTTTGGGGTGACGTATGCCTGTTATGTTGAATATAGGTTTATATGTTGAATATAGGTTTATATTCTATTATTACTTAGTTCTGGTTGGTTCAATTTATTTTTGGCTTCTGGAAATTGTTCCAGTTATGTTATTACATATATTAATTACTTAATTTTCTTATTAGTTTTTTTTTTCAAAAAAAAAGAAGCTTAATGTACTAATTTAAATTTGGAAATTGGTGACATTTAAATTAGCTGGTGGTCAGTAATGTTTTGGCTTATCAATTTTTTTTTTATGCGATACCTTTGAAGTTACTTTAATTTGCTATAGGTTAGCTGTAGGGTACACCCGTACGTCACATAAGTGCTTTAGATTACCTACCTCAATTAATTTATTATCGTCGGTTAACTTCCTCTAAGTTTCCCTCCTTTTGAAGGAGAGGGGGAGTTGTAACAGTTCGATTTTGCCAATTTTAAAATTTCATTTATATGCCGCATTTAGGGAAAAACCCATGCTGTATTTTGCACTCATCGGTTTATTAATTCTGAATTTAATAATTCGCTTGAAATTGCCTCTTTTCTCAATGTAAAATTACCTTTATTTTAAGTATAGATTAGCTATATATTCGTATTAGTTTTTAGAATCGATTGTGATTATCTATTTTAGTTGATAAGCGATGTATGTACCTTATTATTAAGTCAACTTGGCTTGATTTGCATTATATTGTCGTAAATAGCCAGCGAAGCGATTTATATTTTTAAAGAATTCAGTTAGCCTGCAAATACGTTGCATTTGACTTATTGAACCATAATTTAATTTCAGTTTGAATATTCTATTACCTTTTGAGAACCCTAGGTTGATGTTCCGGAGATCGTTTTTGGACCTCTGCTTTAAATATATATCTCGTTCGGTACAGCGGACCAGTTTTTTGTAAGGTTTTTGCAAAATAATAGGAACGGGCTTTGTAACGCGACTCTCCGGGGCTAGGTTCAATTTTTTTAATTAATTGGGAAAAATTTTGGGGTTCAATCTTTAAAAAAAACGTGTTGCAAGGTTTCTTGGAATAAGTTTCCTTGATTCTTTTTCTGGAGATTAGTATGTTAGCAACGCAAATTATCATAATAAGCCATACAATAAATGTGGATACAGAATAATGAGTTGTTTTGGATACAAAATCTGTATATGCGATTGGTTCAAATAAATCGTCTCGGATCTTCACAGGCTCCTGTAAATGATACAATTTCAAATTAATGTTTTTCTTAGTTTCTAACAATTGGAAATCTACATTTTCTAAATTTTCACTTAAACAAAAGTCAATATTCGAATATCTTTCTTTTTCTATAATTACTCCACAATGGCTTAAAATTAGGTTACAATTATTAACAATTTGTTTAGAAATTGTTTCGCAGTTTTCGATTACTTCCGTAGGATTATTTGTGCAATATAATAATTTGTTATTTTGCTTATAATGAGCAATACTATAATTATTATTTACTTGTGCATACGAATAATTTTTAATATAGCAAGAGTCAATTAATTCATTAATACAAAACCACTTATTATTTATATGATTACATTTTTCGTACCACGAATTGTCACAGTAATATTTACTGGGGGGATATCAATATCAATTGTTTATCTGTGGGGATAGGGTACACAGTTTGTATTTTACACAAATCTTTCCTAAATACCAAAATTGCCTTGTTATTTGTTTGGATAAACACGGCTTTGCATATTGACATTAACTCATAACTTTGGTCCAAGGGCCATAGTTGATTACGAGCATAATGGATTTTTAAAAAGTTCCAGATTTCCTTTATTTGTTCTAAATCAAACAATCCAATATCTAATGTATTTGTAATAGCAAAAGTTATAGTGTGTAGAAGTTGAGTCAGATAAGAGTCAATAATGGTAATTTGCAATGAATGATCTTGCAATCGAATCATAGAATCCAAGAAATTAGAAATATTTCCTACAGCTTTTCGTAGAAATTGCGAATTATTATATATGTGTAACACATCGTTTTGTAATTTCTCAGAGATGTGCACAGCAAAAGAACTTAATTCATTGAATTTATGCATCGTTTTTATTTGATTCATTCTGATATTATCAAAATGGTTATTTATATATTTTAGGTTTTCTTGATCTAAATTTCCGGTAACGAATTTGACTGATGAACCTAAAAGGTTAATTAAGCCCTTCGTTTCTTCTGACTAATTTCGTTATGTGTTAATTTATGTAAATTGTTAAATGCGTTATTTAGTTGCTTATATGAATAACTTAGTTGAAATTGTAAATTTTCATTATTAGGGTATAACGTGTTTAGTTGATTTTTTATAATTAGATGATTCGTTAATAGATGAGTTGACGTAGTTTGAATGGTTGAGAGATAAATAGTGATTTTCCTTTCCTCTGGGGATTTGCACAAATGTATGAAACTTGTTAAACGGTTTTGTGCTGAATTTTTTTGTATGATTTTCCGTAAGCGAGGATCAGTCTACTTGGGGCATAGTTTACAAGGCAGCCCAGACACTGGCAATAATTTTCCATCCGGTTCTTTGTACGAATGCAAGGAGGCTTCCGACGAATTATCATTAACTCGATGATCTTGTGATTCGTCATTATTATTCGATGTTTCGAAGTCCTGTAAATCAGCAATGCCATCTAATGCGTTTGGAACAATTGATTCAATTTCGTTGACATTTATTTCAACTCGGCATAAAGCGTCAGCAACGAAATTTTCTTTTCCCTTTTTGTATTTTATTTCGAAGTTGAATTCTGCGAGCTTTAGTCTCCATCTTATTAATCTGGAGTTAGTTTCCTTAATCTATGATAACCAGACTAATGGATTGTGGTCAGTTACGAGTAGAAATTTCATGCCATATAGGTAAGGCCTGCAATGTTTTGTTGAATTTAGAATGGCTAATAACTCCTTCTCAATGGTCGAATAATTCTTCTCAGCGGAGTTTAAAGTACGGGAATAATAGGCTATAGGTTGGTCGTATTGTGATAAGACACTACCTAACGCATAGTTTGAAGCGTCCGTTGTTAACTTAAAAGGTTTCTCAAAATCGGGATAGGCTAATATTGGTGAATTTGAAATTACCTCCTTACATTTATTAAAAGCCTCAATATATTCTATATTTTCAGGTTTAACTATAGTACCCTTTCTTAATAAACATCTAGTTATTGGAAAGGTTATCCTTGCAATAGTTATTTTTGTTACAAGTACCTAAAATGGAGTTTTTCAGGAAGAATCATTGCTGATTCCGGACGAGGCATTAGCCGAGTCCGGAATAGCAGATGAGTCCTGAAAAACTTCATTTAGGTACGTGTGACAAACACTATTTTTTGTCATACGCTCCCAAAATTTAATTTTTATTTTTACGCTTTTTGCAATTCTTCAGAACGCCTAAATTTGCAAATTTACCATAATTTTTTAAATTGAATGTACGACAAAGTTACCTTAGAATTTGATACCGTAGCAACTATTTGACAATTTTGTCATGTCATTCGAAATTTTTGACATTTAGACATATTCAGGAATTTTGGAATAGTCCGTAAAGGTTGCCATGACGACTTTTAGGGACTAGGCCTAAAAAGAAGCATTTTACGGTCTCAAATGAGTCCGTAAAATAGCTATTTTTGGGAGCGTATGACAAAAAATTCTTTATAAATCTCCTGTAGTATCCTACAAGTCCTAAAAAGGTTTTAATTTCCTTTTGTGTCTTCGGTATGGGATAATTTTGAATAGCCGATATTTTCGAGGGGTTTGGCTTATTTCCCTCAGGCGTGATTACATGTCCTAAGAAGGCAACTTCCTTGGAGAGAAACTGTGGCTTACTAAGCTGTAACTTCAGGTGAACCTCACGGAATTTTTTGAAGATTATTCTTATGTGATCTAGGTGTTCAGATAGGGATTTGGAGAAAATAACTACGTCGTCCATATAAACGAAACAAAACTTGTATAGGTAATCACGTAGTATTTCGTCCATCATACGCTGGAACGTATCCGGAGCATTTTTTAAGCCAAACGGCATTCTTAGGTACTCAAAATGACCATTGTTTACTGTGAAAGCCGTCATTTCGATTGAGTCAGGATTCATACCGACTTGATGAAATCCTTGGGCGAGATCTAATGTAGTGAAGTACGTACATTTTCCTAAACTATCCAGGATTTCCTCTATCCTAGGTAATGGATACTTTTCTTCTACAGTATGCTCATTAAGTTTCCTGTAGTCTATTACCATTCTATATTTTTTCTTCCCTGAGGCATCTGCCTTTTTTGGAACGATCCAAACGGGGGCTTAATACGGGGATATAGATGGTCTTATTATTTCATTGTCCAATAGTTTTTGGATTTGATTTTGGATTTCTGTCCTCACTGAAGGTGGGTGTCTAAAGGACTTGAAATAAATTGGGTCATCACCAGTTGTTCTTATTTTATGTTTAGTCTTGCTGGCAAGCGTTAAATTACAATCTTCGTTATATATAATGTCATGGAACTGATAACATTAACTTTTTATTTTCGATTTTTCCATGTCATTAAGATGGTTAAGGCGTAATTGCGCGTTTAAATCAAAGCGTTCGGTTTTTTCTTTTGGGTGAACAATTTCGAATTCCATTTCAGGGATTACTCTTATTCTTTCGGTAAAATTTATTTGTACATTCGGGAAGGGATTAGGAATATCACAAGTTCCGTTTTCAATATTAATTAAAGTGTCAGGAATAGTGTAATTATTTACCTGAAAAGATGGTAAAAGTGCCATTCCTTCTTTTTGTGACACAGGAATTTTTAAAAAATTTCTATTAGTGAAATCTGGTTGAATAATTTCATTATAGATGAGTGAAAAAGGTATAATTTGTTTTTTTAATTTTAAAGTGTGGGTGTCATAATTTATTATTGCTTTAATTTCGAGTAGGTCTTTCGTACCTATCAAGGCATCATAATAGTTATGCCAACCAACCATTCAAAATTAAATTTTATTATTAATACCTAATTCCTGAAAAATAGGCAAAATTAAATTATTATTTTCTTGAAACCGTTGTTTACAACTTGTGATTTCAAAGGGTTCAAAATACATGTTTTCCGAGAACATTTGTGCAATTTCAGGATTTATTATGGAATCGCTTGGTCCGGAGTCTATTAGAATGGGATTTTGGGAGGTAAATGTATGGTAGTTCTGTTTGTCGCATTATGTTGTTTAAGTCAAGTTCTGGGATAAGGCCAAGTTCGAAAAATTTTCGGACGTATCGTTTTGTGTATCAAAATGTAAAGTTTCTGGAAGTGTCAAAAAGTCTGGATCATTTGTGTGATCATAGTCGTCGAATTCTTCTTGGGTATCAGGAGAGTCGATACATTCAAGATTCGTTAGTTCTCGAAAGGCAAACTTTTGATGTGGTCCAGCGTGCTGAAAGTTATTATTATATCTTTGGGTAGGAGGTCCTTGGAGAAAATCAGGTCGATAGATTCTCATAGATACAGTTCCTGTAGTGTTGAATTTGTCAATGGGTTTGTCAGGTATTGGTGGATTGACTGATGACATGGGGGTAGGTATTGGGAATACTTTGTTTCTCTGAGGTGCGAAAACATTGTACTTTGACTTTGGTTAGTGTTATTAGTATTATGTTTTTGGATAGGCATGGGTTGTTGTATATTTTGCCTGTTTAACTGATTTCTTAGATACACTTGGGAATCAACGAGATTATAATTTGAAATACACGCAATAGCATCGTCCAAGGTTTTAGGAGCTGACGTTAAAACGTATGATTTTAAAATATCTGGCTAATTACTAATAAGTGTAATAATGGCCGTTTTCTCGGTTTGTGAACGAAATGCTTTCCTAACGTTTTTATTAGGTTCTTCCGATTGAATTTTCGCAAAAATTCTTTGGATAAATTGTTTTAACCTAACAATAAAGTCTGTGAGACTTTCATTCCTTGTTTTGTTAAGCGTTTTTGCGGATCTGACATAAAAGGCAATTTTGGTTGTTACTTACACCAATAAGATTAAGGAGATGTCCATAGAGATTCGCTGTTGTATTGGTAACACCAATTTGTTCTAGTCAGGAATAATCAGGTATTTGCTGTCTGGGATTCCAGGTGAGTAGCTTTCTCTGGCAAAATTCCACTTACTCGTAACGTTCTACGTTAAGGGAGTCGTCTTCGAGAATCAGGATCAACGGAGTTGCAGAGGTAGATTGCACCGATAAAGACCCGTTTGTTCTTTTTCTTAGGAATAGTGATTTAACAAATTAATTTTTGAACTATACGTGAACACTATCCTGTTCGCAGCGCCAATGATAATTGCGAAGACTGGAAATTCTTTTTTAAAAACGTTTTATTATTAATATTTAACTGGTTACAAGAGCAAAGCTAGAAACACGATGAATCTTTAACCTTCCGGAAGTGGCGCACTATATAGTAACACAAGAGGTGGCGCCAAGTCTGACAGACCCAGCTAAGGAAAAATATGTAGGGTAATTTTTAACAGAAATTTATTGCGAGATATGTTTTATCGTATTATTTATTAGTCAAAAATAAAAACTAAACGTTAAAAAACAAAATTGGTTCCAAATTTATTCTAAAAGGAAAGTAACACATAAAAAAAAATTACGAGAGATACAAATGCATAAAAATCAACAACTAAGACACTTTTTTTGGTTTTTCTGCTTTAAATGAGTAGAACATAAGTCAGATGTTTAGTTTTAATTATTGTCTAAGGCATCTAAACAAACAGGACACCAAGATTTTAGGTGAGAGAGGCATATAAATTTCTTACACTTTTCACAAAAAAAAATTGGTTTTCGAGTCCTTTACACAAAAAAAAACATCTTTTACGGGTTCCTGGTCACCGACCTCCATTTCCTGGTGCATTGTTTTCTTGCGGTTCTGAATAGTCTGAATTGGCAGAAGTTCCGGCATAATCTTGCCTCCTTTCCCAGACTGCTTGTGGAATATTTTGTTCAAAATAACGCCAAACTAAATGTGGCTTATGTAAAACGAATTTTGATGAACCACTGCACAATACAACAGTTACCCTCTATCCAAAATATTATTTAAACAATACATCAAAAAATATTGTGATTACTTACCAATATAGAAAAAAAAAGTACTCAACACACAAAAATAGTTACACGGATAGTGGCGCCAAGTCTCACAGACTTTATGCATAATAACTTTTGTCAAAATTCAACCTCTGTCGATCTCCCTAGTCAGGTTAACACTGAACGGTATTGTAGGAAGGTACTGGGCTGGACGCAGTTGTAGCAATATCTGGAGAGCCAGGATACGCAACTAAAAAGTGGCCGGGTCTGTTAGACTTGGCGCCACTTCCGGAAGGTTAAACTAACTATTCCTGTATGGTAGCCGTTTCTTATCGTGATGATACTAATGACGAGGCATAGTCCAGTTATCTCATGTTTGCGTAAACATGAGTCATCCGCCTCGAAGAACGCAAAGGGCAGCAAATAATAATGTAAAGTATCAGGGCCGGCCTAGGTCCGTAACTAGCGCACCCGTTTGTCGTGCAACTGGAAATACCTACACTTTATAAGACCTCCTCTGTCCACTGTGGTACTCACTGCCAGGACATCTGTTTCCTCCTAATTACAACTTACAACTACTCAAGACCTGTGTCAATCAATGTCTTTGCACACAAATCGCTCGTCGAATGCCACAGGATCTCCCTTTGGTGTGTGTGCCATAAAAACCTGGATAGTGAGGGCTACGATGGGTTAGACTATGCAATAAAACTGCATAGTTTGGGTGAGCAGGAGCCAAAATCAAAAGCCAGTGCTCTTGTTAGATAACTATGTTCATCTCCATTTTTAATAATTAGTACACCCACACCTTCAGCTATATTCTAAATCAAACAACTGGCTTATTACTCCTAGATATTCTAGGTACTTTACATGTTGTACCACAAAACCTTTAAATACGGTTATTTGGGAAACAGCTTCTAGAAACCACGATACACTGTGTGTGTGTGTATCGGTGTATCGTGCTAGAAATGACACCTACTATAGTTCTGTTCACGCTCAAAAGTTAGTGCGACGCTTATGAAGAACGTTAACGTATTACTTGATTTAGCCTCGTTTCTGCAGGCAGTTAAATAAATGCATAATTTCTTAAGAGGGAGGTATTTTTTTATATGTACAATAAAATTAATAGAAATTATTATGTTGAAAATTATTAAAAGTAGTCTACCAAGCCAAAAATTAGGTTTTATTCAAAAAATAATTACAGGTAACATTTTATTATATTAGGCATATAGAATTTATATACAATATATAAAAAAAGTACGGCATTTTACAAAATTTTATTTACTTTCACCTGTGGGTATGTCTGTCTGTCTGTCTGTCTGGCTCTGTCTGTCTGTATGCAATCAAATCTTGCAAGCTGAATTAGAAGTTATTCTAAATGACTAAATGTCCGATTGACTTGATATTTTGTACGCGTTTATAGTTCCGATGACAATACAAAACCACAGCTTAGACTGTACTAAGCTGTCTATAATGTTGTTAAGTATATACCTCCCCCCTTTCAAGGCAAGGGGAGGAAAGCACTACTTAAAGTATGTCCGATTTTGTTTAAAGTTGGTAGGTATATGGGGGTTTTTGGGGACAAGGAATATCATTTTTTAATCAATTTTGAAAATTCAAAATGGCGGATTCAAAATGGACGATTTGGGGTTAAACCTTGCAAGTCAATTTTAGCTGACTTCTACACATCCCATTGGCTTCAAATTTGGTACACGTTTGCAGCTCTAATGAAAATACAAAACTATGGTGTTGCTTAAACTGCCCCCCCCCCCCCTTCATGGCTAGTGGTGGGGCACAGCTTAAAGTATTTCCGATTTCGTTTAAAATTGGTATATGGGGGTTTTTGGGGAGAAGGAATATGATTTTTTTATCAGATTTTTAAAATTCAAAATGGCCTATTTGGGGTTAAACTTTGCAAGTCAATTTTAGCTGACTTCCCATTGGCTTCAAATTTGGTACCCGTTTGCAGTTCCAATGAAAATACAGTATGTTGTTGCTTACACTCCTACCCCACCCCCCCTCGGGGGTTCGTATTTACAAAAATTTGATGAGAGGTATGGAATCCGACGTTTCGTCTTGAAGGGGCCTTCCATTTTTTTTTAAATACGAATTAAAATTAAATATAATTAACCTAAACTATTTAAAATTACGCCAAATGAAAATAAATAATTAACAAAGAAAAGTAAAATAAAAATGAAAAAAAAATTATGTTCCTCAGCTCTATAAACACACAACTGAAGTGAAACTTCTGAAAGAGATGTTAGAAATTGAGTTTATATTTTTTAAGCTTTTTTTTTCCTCAACTTTTGCCCCCGGTTTCGGCACTTTTTTTCAATTTTCTTTTTGCATTTTTTCAACTTTTTTTTTCATAACGCATTTTTCCCACGACCTTGTGGCCGAACTCCTTCGTAATTTTTTCGAATAAACCGCGTTTTTTTAAATTTTTCTTTTTCCTATTTTTTTTCATATTTATAATACTTTTATTAACTTTCCGAACAATTTCTTTCGTTTTTTTTTATTTTTTCCCATTTTTTCGAATATTTTTGGGTATCCGAGGAGGAGGGGTATAATTCCCCAACCCACCCCTTACCCCACTGATAACCCCGTCACTTGTCAGATTTTCGATCCGAGGCTCCGATGCATAGATATCGGCAAAAAACGGTTTATTCCCAAAATCCCCCACTAAATTAGAGCCCCGGTCCCCCCATATGGTCTAAGGGAGCCCCCCATGAGGCGCACCTACCATAAAAATTTTCGTCCAAGATCCTCATTTTACCCCAGCTACACGTCCTGAAAATTTCAGCCCTCTAGCTATACTGGAACATGCTTAATTAAAGTGGTGTTTCACTTTGGTTTCCATTTCATTTGATTTTTTCATTTTTTTCTACCCTCGCTAAAGAAGTTTCACTTCAATAAAAAAAAATTAATAACGCCAATATCATCTGAAGAAACGATAAAAAAAATAGTTCATATTTAATAAAAGTTGATGATTACCCCTTGAAGACGAAACGTCGGGTTCCAAACTGAATACCACCGTTGGATAGAGCGGAAAAAGTGGCAATGCAAAAGTGCAATTCAATTTGAAATCCGTTTTTAAATAATCCCAGGAAAAAAATAAAACACCTTTTCACAGTTTTTTTTTCGGATATCTCCGGGAATACTCGGGATTTTAAAACTTTCTAAACGGTATATTGTTAGGCACCTAAATGTGCAATTTTGCTCTAATTTGACCGACACAGTATCTCTTACGGTTTTCGAGATCCTCATATATAGACTCGAATTCGAGCCACCCTGTAAACCTACTATAAAAATATAAATATGAAAATATTAATAATTATTATTAATGCTTATCGATGAAAATACTTTTATAAATAATTATCAACAAATAATTATATACGTTATTAAAAGGCGGTCGAGTTGGCAACGATGCACAGTTATTTCCCATAAGAAAAGCATTGCCATAAGACGCCACGCTAACTTTTGAGCGTGGTGAACAGAACTATAGGAATGCCTTTAGAAATCCACGTTTTAGACAAAATATACCAACTAGTAAGAATTTTTGATTAAAAATGTTATGTACCGTAAAGTTAAAAAGCTTTAGATATAGGCGAGGAGTTGCTAGTGGCACCATTAATTTGCAAATTTTGTTTTCACCTGCAAGCTCCGGAATTTTTCATTATATTATCAATGCAGGTTTCAGCATCAAACAAATCTGGGCTGAAACTGCATCTTTCAAAAACTTAACTATATCGTCTGATTCAAGATAAATAATCCCTCCACTTACTTTTCAAAAATAAAACGAACTACCTGGCTATTTAACTGAAGGTCTATATTGATTATCCAATACATCGTCCCTAAAGCAGAAATAGCCAATCTCTTTTGCAGGAGTGAAAAATAAACGAACCGCATGGGCGTTTTGAACTTTTCTGGTAAATCATCGTTTCTTTGAGGATTATTATTAAATTTGCATCATCTATTTCGAGATCTGATAACTTTTTTCCTTGGCCCACCCGCCATTCGAGTTCTTGGGCTAAACTTTTCCTTACGTGACTTTTAAATAATGTAACGCACTTGTCTAAACAAATAATTATTGTTTAGGTAGGAAATATTTGCTAATGAAAAATTATTGGAAAAATTCAGATTTAACAATATGCATCTTTCTATACGACAGATAAATCTGCCTTATTATTAAAACAACTTCATCCGAAACAAAAGGGTATGGTAATAATCTTGTTTTCGCAGTAGATTAAAAGTAAATCAATGCTGGCATGTAGCCCGCGCGTAGGAGTTCCAAGACGGCGATTTAACATACATTTACATAAATTTCTAATATTTCGATTTCATGTTATTCAAAGGAGTTGGATATAGGTTGCTATGATTTAGAACCTAGATTTTATGTATATCGTTAACCGTTTTTTAATATATCTTAGATATAACATCAGCTTCCTTTTTGTTTACAACTATAGAACTATTAACGTTGTTGGTCTCTGGTGGCCAGTGCTCCATTTTCCCGCGCTTTTGCGTTACGCCCACTAAGCAAGTCAATTTACATTTGTGATAAGTCATTTTTTATTTTCGAATCGACATCAATTATTCACCTTGATTTATGTACCTAATTCGAAACTCCACAAAAATCATATTTTGTGATAATTTGGCTCAACTATCAAAGTGACATTTTGATATAAAATGTCGGTTTGGTTGTAGTCATTAAAATCCGGTTAATTACCTAACATCTGTTCGGTTATATTCGGATTGGTTGCATTCTCTCCTAACCAATGTACAAAATTTAGACATTCGCTTATTTATCTTCCAAGCGCTCGGACCTAACTCCTTTTGCTCATGAGCACTTTAAATTTCCAACCTAAAATTTTGCAGATTTTGTGGTTTTGCTGGTTATACTCATAGCATTATTGAAAATATGGCACAAGACCTTGCCAGTGTCAATATGCGTGTCACACGGATGTACACTGGCGATCAAAAAAAAACTAGGACATTCAAGGTCATCTCATAAAATTGAAGTGTGAATTAGGCATATTTTTTTTTATTTATAACCATCGCAAATGAATTAGGAATCGATAAAAATACAGTTCTTCTGGCCAAAAAGAAATTACAAAGAGACGGTTCAATTAGACGGAAACAAGGTTCGGGACGAAGCAGAATATCAACTGACTGAAGAAGATGATACTCGTTTAGTTAATTTTCTCAGAGATAGTCCATTTGATACTGCAGTAAAAGCAATAGATGAATCCCAATTTCCTGGTTCCATTATCACAGCACGCCGCAGAATCACGGAGACGGAACTGCGAAATTATTGTGCAGCTAATAATTTTTTTTTAACTCCAGTTAACAAAACCGCTAGGCTGGAATATGCGCAACATTATCTAGGACAGGACAACTTCTAGCAAAATATAATTTTTTCAGACGAAAAAACTTTTAAGTCTTACCGTGATGGCCGTTTGCGAGTTTACCGTCCTAGAGCGGCGCGCCACAGTAAGAGATACGTGAATAGTATCAATAGAACTGGGTACTTTTCTGTAAACGTCTGGGCATGGATAAGTTCAAGAGGTCGTGGAGCCTGTCTTATTGTTCAAGATAGACTAACGGTTAATGTGTATAAAAATATATTGGAGAACTTCATGCTTCCATCGGTGACAAATTTATTTGAAGAAAATTTGACATTTCAGCATGTAAAATTATATATTATATTTTTAATTTGGTTACAAAATGACCGGCTCAATTTTTTTAGGATAACTGTCTCATTCATACGGCAAGGTTAGTTAAAAAAAATTACGAGAAAGCCAAATTGATGTTCTGTCGTGGCCCTCAAAGAGCCCGGATCTCAATCCCATAGAGAATGTTTGGGGCTTTATTACGAAAAAAATATATTCGAACAATTTTCGACCAAGAAATGCAGATGACCTGATTGAAAAAATAGCTGAAGCCTGGGAACAAATTTCTCCCGATTACACCCCGTGTGGGGTTGCTAGATCCCCCATCGGGCGCCTCCCCAGGTGGCGGATAGGGGAACGCTTCCTAGATATAGGAGGTACCGGGGAAATAAAATACACGGGGCGGACCAAAATCTAGCATAAATAGAAGTGTCTGTACTTCAAAAGATAGTCTCATTCTTAGTGCAGAAAATCTACTATGGCATTAGCGGCGAACAAAGTCCATAGGCACCTGTAACTGGCGTGAATGGCATAAGGTAGCAAAGCTTTAAATCTAAGCTAGAGACTTATAATATATTTCGGCCAAGATTTGGGGGCACCTTCTTGTCCTGAAGGCCGATGAACTTAGTACAAAGTCAACGGCATGAGATCAGGCAGGCAAGGGGAAACCACCTGATTATTTTCCCTTGAGTACATTATGTCAGAAAGTCGATAGAAAATAGATACGCCTGGCGATCCGACTAGCACTCGGCGCTCAATTGGTTCCGGGCCGATTAGTGTGAAATTTGCTACCGGGCCTGAGGCTGTGAGCAACCGGGCAACTCAGGCAGTAGAAACTACTGGAAGAAAATGTCTCAACATCCGAAACCAAATACACATAGGTACATGGAATGTAAGGGGCCTTCTACAA
>MU183954.1:33597-60441 GCA_016904865.1 Pissodes strobi
GTGTCAATTTTAAGTTGCACTAATTCCATTTTCTTACCACATAAATTATCTTTATTGTATTTCGATCTGATTATTTGTTCCGATGCACCTTGAACCTTCCTTTTTCTAATAGGAGTTTTGTGTTTATTGTTGGTGTGGTCAACTAATTTTTTATCTAATGTACCTATTTCATGTATTTCTTCTTCATTTTGTGATTGAAGTTGAAAATCATTTGTTTCCGTAAAGGATGTGCTCTTTTCTTTGCTCTTTTCTGTTTGAAAAGAGGTTGACGCACATACTGAACTATCTTCTGGTTCACAAATAAGCAATATTTCTTCTAAACATTCTGAATCATCTTTACTAGTTGTTGGCTGTGGAATTGTCATCTTTGCATTACTATCGTAACTGTTTTCTATATAGAAAAAATTTTTCTTTAATAAGTTCAATATTTTTTCATCTAAATCAGTTAATGTTGGGGTAAAAGTTCCGCCTCCAGTTTTTAATATTCCAACCTACAAAAAGAAAGGAAATGTAAAAATAAAATATCCTCAACTTCAAAAAGGAAACGTTTGATGTTGATTATTATTTGCAAGAGTAATTTTAAACACATTTGAAAACCTATTACCTTATCCTCTGATTTATGCTTTTTAGCAAATTGCTTCATTTTTTCATATGCAGATCTTAATTGACTGGCTGTTCTGGGTCCGGAGATTTGTGACGCATTAAATTCATGAGCAAGCTTCTCCCAACATTCTGCCTTTTCTTTGTTGAAGACAGAATTTGTCTTCTTGTTTTCAAGTATAGAGAAATACCTCTCTACTAAAGAAATTATTGTCTGTTTCTCTCGATGCGAAAAATTAGACGACCTCTTCTTTTCCGACTTTTCCATTTTAATTTAATTATAAGTAAGCAAATACCGCACAAATGTTACTCTTATCATTATTATTGCAAAATATGTTTGGATAAGTCACGATCACGATGTCAACGTGCAGGGATTCAACCTAAAAATCTGGGGAATTTTATTTTTCAGGCTGATTGTTAACAACCGAGGCATTTCCGATGGTGAATACGGTTGTTTATTAGCGGGCCACTAAACATTGTCGGACTGACAACTATCAGCCTGACAATGATATCTTTGGTGAATACGGCCGTAAGAGGAACTTAACTACAGACAACTGGTTCACCAGTATTGAGTTGTGTGAAAAATTACTGAATGAGCATAAGTTGACTCTTTTGGGGACAATTCGCAAAAATAAGAGACAGCTGCCAACACAGCTTGTAGTAGGCCAAGATCGACCCATTCCATCAAGTATGTTTGCATTTAGGGAAAATTGCACGATAATATCACATGTTCCAAAACCCAAGAAAAATGTCCTATTGGTCTCTAGCATGCACGTTGATGATGAAATTCATGAAACACCGCAAAAGCCCATGATGATCATAGAATACAATAAAAGGAAAATAGGCGTTGATATGGTCGATCAATTATCTTCAAATTATAATGTAGCGCGTAATACGAAGAGATGGTTGTGTTCTATGCCCTACTCAATGTGACTGGAATTAACTTATTTGTAATTTACAAATGCAATCAAAAACAGGATAAAATGTATGTCAGAAGGACGTTTTTGACACAACTTTCCATCGGTCTTGCAAAAAATCATATGGTAAGAAGACAAGCTGATCAGCATATACCGCGCCCTATTCGAGAAAGAATACAGCAACTCTGGAAACTCCCAACCGAAAATCGAA
This sequence comes from Pissodes strobi, assembly GCA_016904865.1. Classification (NCBI taxonomy): domain Eukaryota; kingdom Metazoa; phylum Arthropoda; class Insecta; order Coleoptera; family Curculionidae; genus Pissodes; species Pissodes strobi. Next base: position 35,326 of record MU183954.1, read on the forward strand.
GAGATGATGCGTCACTACCACGTGCTGGACGTTGCCAAGTTTGCACATCCAAACAAAACAGGAAAACCAAATATTATTGCAGAGTTTACAATAAGTTTCTTTGCCTCGAACATGCCAACATTATTTGCAGTCATGGTATTGGGGAAAGACTGTGACATACAAACAAAAAGGTGGATTAACATTAAAGAATAAGTGTATTTTGTATTTTGTTTTCCGTTATTTTGGTTTTCTTTGCTCTATACTCTATATATATCTATGTTTTTCTTTTAACGTTTCGAAATAAACATATTATTTACATATCAGCCGTTTGTCTTATTATTAAAAAGAATAAAATATGATGTATCATTATTTAAAGGTGTTTAGGACCCCATATGGATATCGGTCTCATAGACCGACGTCACCAGTATTGTAGAAATTCCTCACGTCACCATTGGAGGGTTAAGGAAACTGGCAAGTCAGCTGCAGAGAGATGCTGGCAGTTCGAAAGACGGCAGTTTGTTGAGCAATCCGTCATGCAAAACTCTGTCGAATGCCTTCGAGATATCCAACGCAATCGCTCGAAATTCTCCATAGTTCTCAATTGCCCTTCTCCATATATGAATGACGTAGGCCAAATTCGCTCTCTCTCTTTGCGAAAACCGTATTGGTTATCGCGAATTATTCTCTTGGTCTCTAGGTATTTGCGTAGTTGATGATTGGCTACACGTTCCATGACTTTAGAGATTATTCGAAGCAAGGCATTTGGGCGCTAGTTTGAGGGCGTGGTTTCCTTGCATCTTTTTGGAACAGCTGGTACTCGTGCGAATTTCCAAGAAGGTGTGTAAACCCCTTTTCGGTAAAGCAGAGAAAAAAACTGGAAAAAATGGATGTTAGTTCGTTGGCGCTGTCTTTAATTTGATAACAGGTATTCCATCGGGTCCTAAGCCTTTTGTGTATCTAGTTCTTTGAGGATTTTATGAATATCACAGTGATGAAACTTAACTTCTGCCATGGTACTGTTGATGTTGAATATGGTGGGGAGAGCCTTACCTTGGGGGACGTTTAAATTAGGGTCCAATGACAATATTTCGACGAGTATGTTTGCTTTTTCCTTAGCTGTAGCTGCCGTGATGCCACGTTCGTATGTCAACGGTGGGAGAGACGTTTTTATTAATTTATTACTTATTGCCTTTGCTTCCGACCAGAAATTACTGGAGCCACTGGGGTATTGCAAAAGTTTATTCCTGATTCTGGTAATGGAGTACCACCAAATTTTTTAACAATATTCCTTGATTTCTTTCAATATGGGGTTTTACAAGAGCCATGCCGAGCTGCTTTAAAATATTTCTTCTTAGGCTGAAGTGTGGTTCGTCAGACTTTATTATACCGAAGGGTGAGACTTGAACTGCTGCCTACTATATTCAATATAGTACAAAACATAGCCATTGGCAAATGGCGAATTCTTCGATATACTGAATAATTATCACATAATTGGTCTAAAACATCTACTCCAGACTTAGCGCAATTATAATCCATGATCATGTCTGATTAATGTTTGCGCTGATTTTTTGATTTTGATGCGTAGTCGAGGGTGACCCAACTGACTTGTTTTTTCGAGGTAGGTACATTATGAGCAAATATTCTATTTTTGATTATGTCCAAATAAGGCAGATTCCACTGGTCTCTTTCTGTCTGGTTTGAATTCTTTTGAAATTTGAAGTTTATTTCTTCAATGTTCCCAAGACTGCTAAATTTCTGGCCTTCATTTGGTCGCATAGCTCAAGCGTTGTTTGAGTAAAGGAGTAATGCAGAACGACAATCGAATCATATCTTTTCTAAAGATTTAATCTTTTCTAAAAATGATACACAGGTACAGATAATTTCAAAAAAAACTGATACGACTTGAAAAATTCGTTCTTTATTTTGAGCAGTATATTCCTATCGCGAGGCGCATTTTAAGATCCTTTACACAAATAGTGCACTATGTAAAAATCGACCTCTCCTATTGGTCGATCCATCTCGTATTACGATATGTCTGCGTGATGCAATCGGTTTCTGTCAAGATCTCTCGTAGTGTAGAGGTTTATACAACTGGGTGTCACCTGGACGGCCTAGGTTCGAACCCCGTTGCTTTTTTTTATTTATTTTTTTTAAATTATGTTTCTAAAGTTTTTTTCTTGATTTTGGGTATGTCTTGGGTTAGTTTGGGTTAGCACCTGGTTAGTTTCCTTTTCTTGAGCCCCCGTAGCTAGCGAAGCGAGCGGAGGGCAATGCGGATCGACCAATAGGAAAGGCCGATTTTTATATAGTGCACTATTTGTGTAAAGGATCTTATAATGCTCATGAGGCTGACTCGCTGACATATAGGTAACCTGCGTTTTGACAAAACGAGATGTGATTTGACGTCCAATAAGGGAACTAATGGTCTCATAGATAAATATATGAATGGTCTGTTTAAACGGAAAAATCGTAAGCGAAAAGTGATGACCCCAATATTTATTTTGTATTTTGATAAATATCTTTTGCGAAAAATGTATATGTTTAGGTATTATAGTATTCAACATTTCTTTTGTTTATCGTCGGTTGTTTTCATAGGTATTATGGTTAAAAGAATGATTAAACTCAACTTTTATTCATTTTAAACATAAAGAGAATATTTTTACAAAAAGAAACTGTTAAAAGCAACTTAGTATTTTGTGAAATCTCCATCTGCATCAATCACAGCTTGAAGTCTTCGACCCATGGTCATAAAGCGGATAATGAAGTTTTCTTCAAGTGACAAACTTCCTGAATACCTTGCCATAGCTCCTCGCTGTTCTGAGGCATAAAATTTCGTCGATAAAGCCTTTTGACTATTATCCCCCATATGTTTTCTATTGGGTTAATATCGGGACTGTTGCTTGGCCATGGCAAGGTTTCAATGTTGGCATTTTGAATCCATTGTGTGACGATGTTCGAAGTGTGTACAGGGCAATTGTCTTGTTGGAAGATATAATTATTTTCAGGGTAAAGCTGTTCTACACTGAGCACCATAACGTTCTCCAATATTTGAATATAAGTTTCACCAATAAATCGTCCCTGAATCCACCAGACAACTCCCATTCCTCGCGACGAAATCCATCCCCACACGTTTACACTGAAATGGGCTGCAGCTCTATACCTGTCGACGTACCAAGGATTGAAACGCTGGTCGTTTGGTCCTGTACACCTTAATTTTGCATTTTTTTTGAGGATTGAAAGATCTTTTCGTCAGAAAATATGACTCTATCCCAAAACTGCTGTTCACGTGCTTGGTAATTGAGAGCGAAGATTAGTCGTGCTTGTTTCTGTTGGAGAGTAAGTTCCGTCTTTTTTGCCGCAGTCCGGCATTTTAGACGCGATGCCGAAATTCTACGGCAGACTGTTGCTTGACTGCCCGGAAACTGCGACAGAATCCTAGCATTCTTTGCGCTTTCAATCGGATCATTTTCCAGTACTTGAATGAGTGGTTGATCTTCCTGAACTAAACTTACTCTTCGTCTACCAGATCCCCGTTTCCTATCAAGCGTTTCTTCTTGTCTCCATCTTTTATTAATAGAAAAAACTGTTGTCCTGCTTACGTTAAAATGTTAGGCTACCGCTGATAAGGACCAACCATCTTCTAACTTGGTTACAATTCTCGCTTTTAGCTCTTTGCTGGCATCTGCAGCAATTTTAAAATGATTTTCACACGGTTGGGTTACTCCTTTCTAATTGACAACGCTGACTTTTTTTAATTTGACAGTGACGACGACATGGTGGCCCAAATACACTGCTCAAATCTAAGAAAAAATTTTCTAAGAGTCGTATCAGATTTTTTTGAAACTAGCTGTACCTAGTATTTGTACTTAAATCCCATTGGGGAGCAACAGTAAAATATTCAATTCAATTGGCTAGTTTTTAAAGCGCCACTTGAGTCGCTGTACTCGCAACGTACAACAGTACGCAAGCGCGAAGCTTCCGGCACGATATTGAAGCGATCTACGCAGACATAAGTTAGATAAAATGCCTATTTTCTAATTTTGATTTATTGCTACTTTTCATATCAAACAAAATATCCACTTGAATATGACATTATTTTTAGAAGGTTATGCTTGGGGTTTGGGTTATGGCGGGTTTTAATCATCTCCTGATGATGCTAACATGGTTTACGAAACGCGCGTCATTTACAAAAATTCAGTCCCGTATTTGTGGACAAAACTGTTTTGTAGCACTTATTATTTAGTAATACTGATAGTTTGAAATCACATATAAGAATCAAAGTCCTCGCCCTTAACTATAAGCTGTATACGAATTTGATGGATAATTACCCCATATTCATTGTGCTTTGACCACTTCCTTTATATCATTTGAAAAATTGCCATTAATTCTAACCATAAATGTATGTCACTCTCATTTCTATTCATAAATACATGAATGAGCTACTTTCTACATTTTTTTTTAGTTCTAACCATAAATATTGAATTGTTGCTACATATTTGTATTTTGCTGTATCATCTACACATTACTTCGTGCACTGTATGAGATTAGAAATGCACTACGCTAATGTGTTTAATTTACTCCACTTAGATAATTCACGAGAACATTTTATCTCTCCAACAGATAATCGTAAATCCTAATGAACCTGCATGGCTGCAAAAGCGTTGCAGAACAAATTGATTTTATGTCTTGAAGTTAATTAAGTCATTTGGCGGGCGAAAAAGTAAATAAACGGTAAAGAAAAAGTAGAAAAGTTTACAAGTTAATCAGTAAAAATCTGAATAGCTGTTGTCTATGACCGTCATTATAGTATTATTATTAAAGGAACTGAGCGTATGTGTTTCTCTAGCTATTAGGTAGGTTTCGTGAACTATTTTGTCACTTGAATTCAGCATAATAAAAATTAATGTTTCGTCCGTATTAATGGCACTAATAAATGATAAGATAATAAGAATAAAAAGCTATTATTAGAGTAGGATTTGAAAAAGAATTGAATTTTTTTGGAGGCTGTGACGCTATAGATGACAAACATAATGTAATAAAAAAGCACCACCTGAAGCTGACACAGATTATAATTATAAACCCTCAAATAGTATTATACCATTGGCCGTTGTTGACAATGATCATTGCTTCAAATACATAGATCTGTGGTGTAACGGAAGAGTTTTAGATTAAGACGTTTTCAGATACAATACCTTGAATACTGCTGGGGAAAATAATATGTTGCTACGTGACAGATAGCGCTTTTCCGCTGGAAACATACCTAATGATACCATATCCAAGACAAAAGAGCAAGAAGGATCGGGTTTAGATACCCTGACATCCATTTTTAATATTATTTACGCCACAGGCCAGATTCCATCAGACTGGTTGAAATCAACATTTGTTGCCCTGCCAAAAAAGGCAAGCGTTGCTCAGTGCGACGACTACCGGATGATCAGTTTGATGTCACATGTGCTCAAAATATTCTTTCGAGTAATAATTTATTTTTATTAAGAAACCAAACCTTCTTGCATAGAAATTAAATAGTTACCTAATTCTAAAAGGAAATATAAGTCACACGATAGCCAAAACAAAAACGAGCCAACCTTTGGTGGTTGTTTACGTTAACACCATTAAGATAAGTGGGTACCGATGGCATCAGCGTTTCGAAAGAATAGTACGTCCTGATTATTACATAGTGCCTTGCCGAGTACGTGTGATTTTGTTTCATTTAAAATTAGTTAGCTACAGTGACTTGCAATTATTGTGAATTTTGTGGTTGTACTAACTGTTTTACGAATTGGGTGAGTCTACTCACGGGCAAAATGAATTTACCATTGCACTTGCATTTTATTTAATCATCTATGAATGAATATATATTTGACTGCTTCTTTAATTCAGTGCACTTGCATTTTATTTGATTATTTATCAATATATATTCTACTGATTCTTTAATTCAGTGCACTTGCATTTTATTTAATTATTTATGAATATATATTTTACTGGTTCTTTACTTCAGTGCACTTGCATTTTACTTAATTATTTATGAATATATATTTTACTGATTCATTAATTCATTGCACTTGGATTTATTTAATTAATTATGTATATATATTTTACTGATTATTTAATTCAGTACACTTGCATTTTATTTAATTATTTATGTGTATACATATTTAACTGATTCGTTATTAAGCACTTGATTACTGACTACAATGTGGTACATATACCTAGGCCTTATTATCTGTCGTTCAGATAGACACAGTCGTACGTGTCAGACGCTGTCGTTCAGTGTCGTATTATTATTCCTGTTGTTCGGAATATTAGGCATTGTCGTTCATGCCCACATACTGTCGTTCAGTATTTTGGCCGCTTCAAATTGTAATCAGTAAAGATTAATAATTGGTAATTGATAACAAATATATAAAAGAAATACATGACACCATAATAAGTCAAATTTATTTGTTTAGGCAAATTCTTTTGCTCACAGATTGTTTTTACTTTATTTACAGGTAAACGCACGATCAACAAAATGACGGCCAACCTAGTTATTTGATAAGACAATCTCAGTAATCGTTTAGTTATTGTAAGTAAATAAGTTCGTTTCATTTTATTTTATTTATCTGAATATTATTTTTTTTTTATGTGTGATAAATTAAATTTCTATTAATTGGTTTAACATTGTTTTACCAGGAGACCTTAAATTTTTAAGGGTCTCTCAGATCAGAAGTGGGATCGCAAAAAGAAAAAAAAATTGGATTGTCTTTCTTGTAACTGAGGTGCCTGTCTGTTGAGATAAAATTTGTGTATCATTTGTATATGTCATCGGCAAATGCCTTAGGCATTGTTTTTTTTTCATTATTTTACTAGTATTTCTGAATCAAATCACGTACACAAATCATGAGTTCTCGTCGCAATAACAAACGTCAGTTAGCTGTACGACCTAATTCGCGGTCGAATTCAAGCGAGCGTAGCCCCTCACGATAAAGAGGAAGAAGCTCTGCCGGAACCGATGATCCAGGAGATCGGTTCACGAAAGCCATAAAGAGTTAAAGATTCCTGTATACTGCATACAGTTATAACACTGACCAAATGAAGATTTTCAACTGTACCTTGTATTAATTTATCGAATCAAGAAATGAATTTTAAAAAGAATATGGTTTTTGCTAGAGCATATCCGTGCGTAAAAGAAAGCCAACCAATAGAGAGAATTTCGAGGATCCAAGAAAAGACTAAAAACAAATTACCTGAAGAACAAATAATAATAGGCAAGATAGATCAAGAAACTTAGCAACTACTAATAACGTTATTAAATGAATATAGAGACTGTTTTGCTTTAAGCACTGGTGAACTAGGTTGTGCTAAATCAGCCAAGTTACAAATTAGTCTAAATGACAACAAACCATTTTCACATAGGCCCTATCGAATGTCCAGAACGGAACAAAATATAGTCAAAGACATTGTTGAGGAACTCTTACTTAATGGGATTGTCCGAGAATCTGATTCTGAGTATTCCTCGCCCGTCTTACTAGTGAAAAAGAAAAATGGTGAACAACGCCTTTGCATAGATTATAAAAAACTCAATTCCTTAACCATAAAAGATAGCTACCCTTTACCTCGCATTGATGACCAAATTGATAAACTTTAAGGAGGAAATTATTTTATAAGCTTCGATTTACGTTCCGGTTACCATCAAGTACCCATAGAAGAGTCCTCCAAACACCTTACAGCATTTTTGACACCGGAAGGTCAATACGAGTATAATCGAATCCCTTTTGGATTATCCAATGCACCAAGGGTATTTCAACGTTTAATGACCAAAATTCTGAAACCGGTTCGTGAAAATGCCGCTCTTTACTTAGATGACGTGCTGCTATACGCACCAACGATACCAGAAACATTAGAAGTTCTGCGAAAGGTTTTAAAGATATTTAGAGAAGAAGGGCTGACGTTAAACCTAAAGAAATGTTCATTTCTTAAATCGTCGGTAACTTACTTGGGCTATGATATCGAAGAAGGCAAAGTGAGACCGGGAACTGACAAGATAAGAGCGGTTGAACACTTTCCAACTCCAAACTCCGTTCATCAAGTTAGACAATTTCTGGGTCTAACGGGCTATTTTCGTCACTTTGTAGGCAATTATGCTTCTATAGCCTACCCGTTGACAAGTTTAATCAAGAAAAACATACCCTGGAAATGGGAAGAGAGACAAGAAAATGCATTTCAGAAATTAAAATAAATTTTATCCACCACACCAGTATTGAGTTTGTTTAATCATGATTTACCAACCGAGGTCCATACCGATGCCAGTCAATTAGGTTTGGCCAGTATTTTACTCCAAAACAGACTGATGGAAGATTACACCCCGTAGCATACTTTAGTAGACAAACAAATGGAGCAGAAAAAAATTATCATTCTTACGAGTTGGAAACTCTGGCGATTGTAGAAAGTTTAAGAAAGTTTCGTTCATATCTATTAGGAAATTCGTTCGTTGTTGTGACAGATTGTAATTCGATCAAAGCTGCAAACAAAAAGAAGGAACTAATACCCCGTATTACTGGATGGTGGCTCGAACTACAAGAGTTTACCTTTGAGGTACAATATCGACCAGGAAAAAGAATGAACCATGTCGACGCCTTAAGTCGAAACATTACGACAGCTGATAAAACTAGTACCGAAGTCGTTTTACACATTGAGGAAGGCGATTGGAATTTGACATGTTATCTAAGCCTCCAACATCAGAGTATGAAAAACACATTTACAAGAATTACTATTTGAGAGAAAATCGAGTATATCGTATAACGGCTAAAGGAATATTATGGCTAGTACCAAAGGGTATGAGACAGCTTGTTGTGAAAACAGCGCATGATAATCTGGGCCACTTTGGAGTAGAGAAGACCTTGCATAAATTATGCGAAAGCTATTGGTTTCCGCGGATGCGTGCCTATGTAGAAAGCTACATTGGCTGTTGTATAACTTGCTTGTATCACAAAAGAAACAGTGGTAAGAAAGAAGGTTTTCTACATTCTCTACCTAAAGGAACAGAACATCCAAACACATTCCATGTCGATCACCTCGGACCGTTTCCGAAATCAAAGCGGAATAATGCTTACCTTATTGTTGAAGTTGACGCCTTCACAAAATTTGTGTTCTTGCGTGCTGCCAAATCTACAAAGACAAAATATGTAATCGATTATTTTAAAGACATTTTTGCGACGTATGGAGTCCCCGAAATATTAGTATCAGACCAAGGCAGTTCTTTTACATCAAAGTCATTTAATTATTTCTGTAAACAAATCAATATACGTCACATCAAAAATGCTGTGGCTACTCCTCGAGCCAACGGACAAGTAGAGCGTTTAAACAGTACTATCCTTGTGGCATTATTGCCATCCGTGTTGGACGAAGAACTTTGGGATGAGCAAGTTCGAAAAGTACAATTCGCCATAAACAATGTTACAAATAAATCGACTGGAAGAACATCAAGTCAGCTAATGCTTGGTTACACTCCTCGTCATAGTTCCGACGCACCTTTGAGAGATGAAGTACAACAAATACCAACGTTACTTGAAAACTTAATAGCAGCAAGGGAAGATGCTTCTAACAAATTTAAACTGGCACAAACAAAACAGAAGCAACAATTTGACAAAAAAAGAAAGAAACCACGTATTTATAAAGAAGGAGAACTAGTTGCAATAATGAAACAAACCCCTTCAACAGGCACAAGCAAGAAACTAGCACCCCTTTATAGTGGGCCCATGATAATAAAGAAAGTATTACCAAACGATAGGTATATTGTTCAGGACATGTCTGGTTCGCGTAGAACTCTGAGATCATCACATTACGGAAACACAGTTGCCGTTGATCAGATGCGTCCATGGTCTATCCCTGGTGGTGTATCGGATGAAACGGATAGCGACAGCGGAGAAGATGGTGTACCGTTATCTTCGGATTCTTCCGATGATGACCCAAGGGCATAAGAATAACTCGAGGCGAGATACTTTAAGGATGGCCGACTGTAAGAATTTATTTTTATTAAGAAACCAAACCTTCTTGCATAGAAATTAAATAGTTACCTAATTCTAAAAGGAAATATAAGTCACACGATAGCCAAAACAAAAACGAGCCAACCTTTCGTGGTTGTTTACGTTAACACCATTAAGATAAGTGGGTACCGATGGCATCAGCGTTTCGAAAGAATAGTACGTCCTGATTATTACATAGTGCCTTGCTGAGTACGTGTGATTTTGTTTCATTTAAAATTAGTTAGCTACAGTGACTTGCAATTATTGTGAATTTTGTGGTTGTACTGCCTGTTTTACGAATTGGGTGAGTCTACTCACGGGCAAAATGAATTTACCATTGCACTTGCATTTTATTTAATCATCTATGAAAGAATATATATTTGACTGCTTCTTTAATTCAGTGCACTTGCATTTTATTTAATTATTTATCAATATATATTTTACTGATTCTTTAATTCAGTGCACTTGCATTTTATTTAATTATTTATGAATATATATTTTACTGGTTCTTTACTTCAGTGCACTTGCATTTTACTTAATTATTTATGAATATATAGTTTACTGATTCATTAATTCATTGCACTTGGATTTATTTAATTAATTATGTATATATATTTTACTGATTATTGAATTCAGTACACTTGCATTTTATTTAATTATTTATGTGTATACATATTTAACTGATTCGTTATTAAGCACTTGATTACTGATTACAATGTGGTACATATACCTAGGCCTTATTATCTGTCGTTCAGATAGACACAGTCGTACGTGTCAGACGCTGTCGATGTCGTTCAGTGTCGTATTATTATTCCTGTTGTTCGGAATATTAGGCATTGTCGTTCATGCCCACATACTGTCGTTCAGTATCTTCACTACTGTTATCATATTCCTGACGTTCGGAATATTAGGCATTGTCGTTCATGCCCACATACTGTCGTTCAGTATTTTGGCCGCTTCAAATTGTAATCAGTAAAGATTAATAATTGGTAATTGATAACAAATATATAAAAGAAATACATGACACCATAATAAGTCAGATTTATTTGTTTAGGCAAATTCTTTTGCTCACAGATTGTTTTTACTTTATTTACAGGTAAATGCACGATCAACAAAATGACGGCCAGCCTAGTTATTTGATAAGACAATCTCAGTAATCGTTTAGTTATTGTAAGTAGTAAATAAGCTCGTTTCATTTTATTTTATTTATCTGAATATTATTTTTTTTTTCATGTGTGATAAATTAAATTTCTATTAATTGGTTTAACTTTGTTTTACCAGGAGACCTTAAATTTTTAAGGGTCTCACACATGTATATATACAAAATGTAACAAATAAGTGGATAATACGCAGTTCGGATTTAGAAGCGGATTTGACACACGAGAGGCAACGTCTTGACATAGAGATGCAGAGACATGAACGTCAACATTTTCGCGTGCTTCATAGACTACCGAAAGGCATTCGACTGCGTGACGCATTACAGGCTGATCTAATTCCTGAAAGAAGCCGGAGTGGACCACTAGGAAATAAACATCATCTCCAACCTTTACTGGCACCAAATCGCCGAAGTGAGAACAAGAACAAGCAACATCAGAGGTCGTATTATTAATAAAAGGGGAATACTCTCCCCACTCCTTTTCAACATATATTCAGAGGCCATATTTAGAGAGGCGCTAGACACAGCAATGCCCCCATCGCGATAAATGGCATCAAGATTAATAATATTCGGTACGCGACACTGTAATCATGGCAGATAGCATGATAGACCTGCAGGGCATGGTTGACCGCGTTGTTCAACACAGCGAGCAGTATGGATTGCTCACAAATATTGAAAAAACCAAATTGCTCGTTTTTTCAAAAGCTAACATCAACGCAGACCTGTCGATTAAGGGTAATATCGTACAACAAGTATCCTCCTTCAAATATCTGGGCACAATAATGAATGATCAGATAGACCCAAAGAAAGAAGTAAGATCTAGAATTGAACAAGCTAGAAGAGTGTTCACACAAATGAAAACACTCTTCACAAGATCAGACCTTAGCTTGGAACTCCGAATTCGTATGGTCAGGTGCTACATTTTCTCTGTTTTACTGTATAGTTGCGAGAGTTGGACTCTCAACGCTAGTCTAGTGAGGAACCTGAAGGCTTTCGAAATGTCCAGAAGAATGCTTCGCATACCATGGGTACGAAGAGTAACAAATGAGGAGGTGCTGAGGCGTATGACAATAAAACAACGAAACACGAGTTATATAGGTCATGTTATGAGGGGCGAGAAGTATGACTTTCTGAGACTCATAATCGAGGGCAAAATACAAGGAAAGAGATCAGGCGGCAGACGTTAAAATTCATGGTTAAAGGATCTCAGAAGATGGTTTGGATGCTCATCAATAGACATCTTCAGAGCAGCAGTATCCAGGACTATGTTAGCCACTTGGATCGCCAACCTTCGTGAGATGACGGAGACTTAAGAAGAAACAAACTCTAGTTAGACCAAAGGTTTGAGCTTAGGGGTGACCTCGGGGGTGTGTTAATTGGCGGTGACCCAATAGTGCAGCACCCTAGCAGCATATTCCATGGCGTAGTCATTGATAATGAACTCAAATTTAAGTACCACATAGTTGACATGGCCAACAAAATATTCAGTTGATACTTTGTAGTGAAGGTGACAACTGAAAAGCTTGGCGCGGCAGTAGGTAGGTCTGTGTACTTTGCCCTTGTCGAGTCACGTCTTCGCTACGGCTCGCGGCTGGAGTAATGTTAGCAATTATCTTGTCCAGTTACTCTTTATAATACAAAAAAGGGCTCTTAGATACATATGCAGGGCAAAACCTTGAGATTCCTGCCATCCTCTCTTCATTCAGGAGAGAATTCTATCAGCGAGTTGTATTTATAAACTGGAAATTGCTAGCCTTCTATTTAAAAATCGATATAGATTCATGGCAGATAACCCTAAGTATAGACTGGTTAGCAAAACAATTTACATCTGCGCATCCGTTACTATTACGGCGGGCCCTGACATCATAATGCAGGATCGACCATTCCTTCATCCTCGTCACTCGGACTACTGGGTGTCTCGGTCAACAGCAATATGACCTGGGATGACCGCGTTGTTAACATCGCAAAATCAGCCTCCCAGAAGCTTGATGCGCTTTTTCGCAACAAAACATTGTATACACCGCAGCAGTTGCTCTTGCTCTACAAAACGCAAATAAGACCGTGCTTAGAATATTGCTCACACATCTGGAGTGCCGCACCAAAGTACACCCTTATAAAGCTGCTGAATTCCATTCAGAAGAGAGCTGCGCGTCTCGTCGGCGACCCGGAGTTGACCCGGAATCTGGATAGTCTGAAACACAGCAGACATGTGACCGAGATGTCCCTGTTTACAAATACTTCCCGCCCCTGGAAACGCCTGTCAGACAGCCACGACAAACTGCAGGAGCGCACCAGCTCATCGTACAGCTAGAAACACCAAGAACATTGCTTTACAGGAACTCCTTTGTCTGGTGCCCTGCATCACTGTGGAACTCACTCCTAGGACATCTATTTCCCCTACAACTATTCAACAACCGTGTCAATCAACATCTTCGCGCACACACCGTTCGTCGAGCGCCATAGGATCTCCCTTTAGTGTGTGGCCACTGCCATAAAAAATCCCTATATCTACTCTAACGCAGAAATCAATTTTTTATGATAGTATAAGAGTATCCAATCATCTTCCACGCTACATTAAGGGGGCGGCGTCACTCTTGTATTTTAGACAATATTTTTGTTGTCTGTATTTCTCAGTTTTATACTCAATAACTGCAGCTAGTATAAATCTGTTGTCTGTAATTATCTTTATTATATATGTTGTCTTCTAAAATATGTTTAACCATGTTTTAATCATATTTTCCTGTATGTACTTCTTATAGCGTTTTAGTATTGGATACTCTATTAGGCTTTAAGATATTTTTATTTTTATTTTGCCTTATTAACAACAACATTTTGTTTTAACAGTAAAACGTATTTTGATTCAAGTGCATTTTCTTATCTACGGGAACCATTTGGGGTTTGGAATATAAATATTATCCAATCCGGAACCTGATTTACTGGATTAGTTAATCTTTCTAATTTATAGTGAATATGTTGATTTTACACTTTTTATTTTTGCTAATATTTCTTTTTCATTGAAATCTAATATATCCATTATTGCTTTTTGTCTGAAACAGCTGCATTACGAGCTTGTTTATTCCTTTAATTGTAATATTCACTTATTCTGTCACAATTTTTTTATCGTATCTTCCGTCCATCTTAATGTCATTTTGAACTCACAAATAAATAATAAAGAAACAAACAATTTCAAATCTCGACCGGTGACACTAACTTGTCAACTAGCTTGGCGTGACTGTTTAGACGAGGCAAGCGACAAATGCAACCCGTCGAGACTTACGTCTAGGGACTATCCCATAACTCTCAGCAGCAGTAATGAGGGATGCCTAAATTGATTTTTCGAGTGGCCCTCCGCATGCTCCGCTCGCTACGGGGGCTCAAGGAAAGAAAACTAACCAGGTGCTAACCCAAGACATACCCAAAATCAAGAAAAAACTATAAAAAAAAATAAAAAAACCGACGGGGTTTGAACTCGGGTTGACGAAGTGAAGACTAACCATGCAGACCTCTAGACCATCAGAGACGTACAACAGATTGGTTACATCGCGAAGTACATGAAAACAGTTGACTGCGCAAACCTGCTCCGAGTTATGGAATAGCCCCTAGACATAAATCCCGTCGAGGGGTAGTGAGGGACTCTGGAAGCTTGGCCACTTGAACGAAAAAATATAATCTTTTCTATTCGGCTACTAAATTTCCACTTGTACCGTTACTTGTCACTTACTACTTAACACACTGTTTACACGCATTCAAGTGGCTAAATATTCCATGAAATGTTTTAAAACAAATAATGCTGTAGTAGCGCTTAATTAATATTTATAATCCCGGTAGCAGTTATTCCCTTCAAGAACAAGCTAATTTTGTTTTCATTTTTATTAATTATTTATTTCTTAGAAACACGTTAAATAAAAACTACTCTGGCCCAGATCTCCGTTACGTTTTTTCCAATTGTTGAAAAAACTTAAGGTTGTGCTTATTTACATCAGCGTTCTTTTATTATTAAAAATAAACAATTGTTGAGGATTTTTTTTATTATCCCCATCTACGCCTCTGTTTCCGTGAATTAGAATGTTAAAGCGAATAGGTGATAGGTCATGAGACTGTTACTTGAGGTATGTGCGGTCTCTTTAATCTTATACACATTAGGGCCCAGAACTTTAATCTTCATTATGGAGTAGAACACACCAAGTGTTTGCAGGAAAATAGTTACGGAATTAATTGTTTCGTGACGGATTGACTAAAGTTGAATATTTCTAGATGAAATGAAATATGGTAGTCAGCGGATTATTGTTAAATTTTTACCCAGATATTGTAAAATTTAAGTTGTTTTATTGTTGTTTGATTCCTATTACTACATAATAACATACATGTTAACGGACAATGGGCATCTTTTAGAAGGCATTGGGCATGTATATAGCCAATGACTATTAAACTACGGTGACCAAACAACTTATTTTTATTTGAAACTAATTATTGCAGTGAGTATTCTAAAAAATACTGTTACGTTTTTCCCGTGGGTTCTGATAAAATTACAACTTTAACTACTTTAAACTAATACTCTTTTATTCTTTATTCGATTAAACGCACTAAATTACTCTTATAACTTTACATCTAATAGCTCTTTACAATTCAACACTCAATGATTAACTAACTCCACACGCTTTCTGCCTGCTATTTATATACAATCTAAAATCTATCACGAATACTCCGGAAGAAGCGAGCCCACTCTATGTTATTCTCGACGAGGGCATCGAGAGAACTCCATAGTTCCTGAATCTTCGCGACCGGTGATGACTCATACGTAGACGCGACAAGGCTAGTTCTATAGGGTAGCACAAAAACAATCGGATGGTTGCTAGCCGTGACAATACTATAGAATGAAAACACATTGGTATAAATATAAAAAACAAAGCTAAAATTACGACCGTGTATGATAAGATATAAATAATAATAATAATAATAATAATAAAATCTTCTTTATTTCACATTATGTTACAGCTGCACACATTATACAGGGTGGTCCTTAAGTAATGGGACACAGAGCGGCAGTAAATTATTCACCTCAAAACATAACGATTTAGCGCCAATTTTATAATCCGAAAATGTATATTATGTGCCCAGTATTATCGCCTGGGGCGGTAGATAGCCTGCTTTTGTGTAGTTGTATTTATAAACTGGAAATTGCTAGCCTTCTATTTAAAAATCGACATAGATTCATGGCAGATTACCATAAGTATAGACGCGTTAGCAAAACAATTTACGTCTGCGCTTTTCTTACCAAGAGGGCCAATACGGCGGCTTCTGACATCATTAATCACATCTTCAATTGCACTGCTGGGTGTTTCGGTCAACAGCAATATGTCCTGGCATGACCACGTTCGCAATAATCAGCCTCCCAGAAGCTTGGTGCGCTATTTCGCAACCAAAAATTGTATACATAGCAGCAGTTGCTCTTGCTCTACAAAGGGCAAATATGACCAGTATTAAGACAGATACAGGGTGTCAAAGTTAAAAAAATTATTTCGAGTTTTTTAGATATTTTCAAAAGTTTACGGAACATTGGGTTAAAATTTGGCGTAGGGGGGTTTCTAGGGCGGGAAATAACAATCTGGGCTCATTTTTCTTCTATCGGATAGAGGGCGTTACGAGCAGCACTTTTCTTACTTTTGAACTGCAATAACTTGTTGTCACTAGGTATAATAAGACTTATCACTCCTAATTAATAATCTTACGACTTTTTTACGTAAAAAAGGTACTCTTGTCAAATAACGCTAAAGTTGATAGTTTTCGAAATATTTGCTATTTTAATGTAACATGTAAGGTAATACTTCTTATTTTATCATATAACGTTAGTATTTTTAAAATGATTTTGTAAAAGTTTAACCAAAAAAATCGTGTTCCTCTTGTAAAATATGATAATGCTGTCCCATTACTTAAGGACCACCCTGTATAGTAAAGCACAGTACAATGCTACAAAATCACATAAAATAAAATGACGTCACACACTCACCTCTAAGTTTAAAAATTATATTCAAAAAATCATTTAAAGAGTAGGGTTCCATGTTAACAATTAGTGATTTTAAGGTTTTTTAAGTCTATCTATACGCATTTCTTTCATTGTGTCGGGCAACTTATTATATAGTTTTAAGCATACATAATACGGATTCTTTTCTGTTAGCGATAGCCTATGCACGGGATACATCATATTTTGACTTCTTGTATTATAATCATCATTGTTAACATCAAATGGAAAATAACTCCTATTCTTTAACATAAACATTAAACATTCATAAACGTACAGACCATAAACAGTCATTATTTTCAACGTGCTAAAAGTTCCCCTACAAGTATCATCAAACTTCATATTGTTTATGTTCCTTATTGTACGCTTCTGAACTACAAATATTATTTGCAAATCCGAACTACATCCCCAGAAAATTATTCCGCATCTTATTAGTGATACAAAATTTGAATGATAAACCATTTTTAGTGTTTCTCTGCCAACATATCTGCCTAATATTCTCATACTATACCCCACTTTACTTAGATTCAAACCCAACTGACAACTGTGCTCTTTTCAATTTAGCAATTCATCTATATGAATTCCCAAGAATTTAGTATGGCCCGCTAAGAGTAGATCCGTATGAACAATCATTATGGAATCAGGAAAGTGTATTTGATTCTGCCTTGTTCGAAACAAAATTACCCTACTTTTATTTTTGTTGACAATTAATTTATTTTGTGTAAACCATCTACTGGCTTCCTAAAATGCCCTACCAGCATTGATAGCCAATTCAGTAAAATTTGAATCCGCAATCAGCACATTGGTATCATCTGCATAGTTTGTCATAGAGCAATTTGGCGGAATATGATTTAATATGGTATTTAGGCCATTTATATACAGTATAAATAAAAGCGGCCCCAATATGCTGCCCTGGGATACTCCAAGGTTATTCGATTCAATGTTCGACCTATAAGTGATACCATTACTGCTTATCGTCATACACTGATGCCTATCTGCCAGGTATAATCTAACAAGCTTCTTTGCAGAGCCACGGATGCCATATCTTTCCAGTTTCAAAATTAATATATCGTGATATATGCAATCATAAACCTTAGAAAGGTCTAAGATCATTCCCAATGATAAATCCTTGTTCTCTAAACTTCTTAATATTGTTTGGGTAAACTGAGAAACCGCAGTCGTTGTTGATCTACCTGCCAAATATCCATGTTGCGTGTCTACAAAAATGTGACATTCAATCGCGAAAGCTAAAATTCGCGAGCAAATGACCACTTCAAAAAGTTTTGAGAAACTGGGTAATAAGCTTATAGGTCGATAGTTGTCAAAATCATCATGTGAATCCTTCTTATGTATGGGCTTGATAAGCGAGAATTTAAGTTGGTCTGGAAAAACTCCATACTTCATTGAATTGTTGATTATATGGCATAAGACATCTGCCACTTCTGGAATACATAATTTAACGATACTAGCAGGAATCTCATCCTCACCACTACTATACTGTTTCCTAAGCTTTTCAGCAAGTGACAGCAATGCACCTATCGTCAATGGTCTGTTTTAATAAATAGCATATTAGTTATTTATTGTATTTTTTTTATGTAATAAAATTTGAATCATAAGTATTATTTTCTAGATTTAGTTACTATTTCAATATTACATAAAAAATTATGTGCCTCATCTTTATAAGCACACAACTGAAGTGAACCTTCTGAAAAAATTATTAGGAATTGAGTTTTTATTTTTTTAATATTGTTTTCCTTAAATTTGCCCCCGGTTTCGACAATTTTTTTATTTTTATTTGCTTCTTTTCCATTTTTTTAGAAATATTTTTTTATCTTTGCCTTTTTTGCCATCCCCGACCTCGTAGCTCAACTCATTAGCCTTTTTTCGCCAAAAACCGCGTTCCTCTACCTTTTTTTCTTTTCCTTTCTTTGATTATTTTTTTATATCTGTTTATATTACTTTTATTAACTTTTTGAAAGATTTTTAACGTTTATTTCAATTTTTTCCCATTTTTTCGTCCAGGATCCTTATTTTACCTAGACTACATGTCCTGAAAATTTCAGCCCCCTAGCTATACTGGAACACGCTTCATTAAAATGTTTCACTTTCATTTCCGATTCATTTGATTTTCATTTTTCGGACTTACCCTCGCTAAAGAAGTTTCACTTCAATAAACTAAAATTTGATTTTGTATGTTAAGTTTTAAGTTACCAATTTCTTTTTCAATTTTATATTTATTAAATCTATGAAATTGTAAAATGTGTCGTAACAGAGCGTGAGGTGGAGTATTGGAGTAATAGGCAGCAATTTGTCTGATAAATAAAGCAAGTTGCTGAACCTTTTTTTTTATAAGTGCCTAAACCTCCGCTGAAACTGCAAAAAGTAAGGAGTGATATTAGCTTGCGAAACTCGTACTACGTATCCTGGGAAAGACATAAAGTTGTACATAAATTATAACAAAATAGCATTAGAATCCTTAATATGTCCAAGCGTTTTGATTCATCTCCGGAATACAACCCACAAAGAAAAAATAAGTGTGTGCACAATATGCGCATATTTGAAGTGAATCTTCTTACGCCTAAACAGCTAGATTAAATTCAGTTATTTCTTGACAGATTGATGAAGACGCTTATTAATAATTCGGGCCTTATATCGTTACAGATTTTCGCTAGCTCGTGTGTTAAGGCCTTGAAATTTTACCCCCAGGCGCGTGTAAAGAAATTTCACTTCAAAAAGACCTATGTTAATTTATTCAATATTTAGAAAATCCAATCCATCGTCAGTACTACGAACATTTTCTCTGAATTACCATCAGCTACTGAAAATGCGACCGCTGAACATAACTTGGAAATTGATAATGATAACAATTCTGATGGTTGCGATGATGCATAAATATGGGCCTTACACTTTGTATTTTGTTGATATTTGAAATGAAACCTCTTAACGCGCCCTGAGGGTAAAAATTTAAGGCCGTGACACACGAGCACACACGACCTAGTGAGACAAAAATCTGTAACGATATAAAGTTGTTGCTTTTCACTAAAAATGTGCACGCATAGTGCAAACTTCTTTAAAAATAATTATGTGCTATAGTATCTCCAGTAGAAAGGTATTAATATCATATAAATATAAAAAACTAATTACCTTTCTTTAGTTACAAATCAAGCTGTATCATTTAATCTAGTTTCTGAAAAAAAAAATTTGGAACATACCTACTTTTTGGAAAAACCCTTCAATTATATATCCTGTCTATTAATAACATTTCTGTCCGAATCCTGATAAAGCCAAGCTTTTTAATCAGGATATCCGTTATGACCGCTAAAATCCAGGTATTCGATAACTGGATATCTATTAGCGAAAAGGCTGGACATACGGATATAAATTTTATTCAGGCACTGCAAATAATGTCCAGCCTTTTGGATATCCGAATAACTAGATCAAATCAAATCAAAATAATCTTTATTGCATAATTGATACATAAATGTGCTTGATACTAATCTTATTCTACGTGTTAAGTGTTAGATGTTCTCGTTTCACGGGTTTGATACGCACTTTCACTGCGCGTATACACTCGCGTACCAAACATCCAGCGACTTATGGGCTGATGTCGGCCCTTATAAGATTAGTTTAGTCAGCGATCAAGTCAATGTATTGTTACTTGGGGTATCCCTTCAACAAAGTTGATATGTTCGATACCTAGAGGCTGTATTGATCTGTGTGCGTTTAATTTAAGGGTGGCTCAAGCCTTACAACACAGGAAAAAGTGAGCAAAAAAACCTGCTTCTTCTTTACACAAGACGGCACAAACATGTAACGTTTATATATACAAATATATACAATATATACATATATACAGGTGATTGCCATAATTGCCAGCTGCGGTATGCATATAGTCGCATATATTCATACACGACGTACGCATTTGTGCCCTTAGGGCTGGGGATAACATATAGTTAATCACTCGGAACACGTAGAGGTTGCATAGGAGGGGGATAGCACGCGCGGTTTGGTGGCTGCGGCCGAAGTGATGTCAGTCGGTTGCTGCGTTGTTTGTCGCTGTTTGTATGTCTGTTCTTAGTCTTTGTTCTCTTATTCATTGTACGTACGTTATGTATGTTAGTCTTTTCTTTTTATACTTAATGTTTCGTATGGTATGCTTAATGTGTGTTAGTCGTTTATGGTGGTCTCAGTTCTTGGTAGAACAGGTCCGTATGTTTGTATAAGGGTCCGTATTTAGGTAGGTGAGGTTGGTTGTAGCGTATGTTGGCGATACCTGCGGTCAATTCTGACCCCCTGATACCGTGATCATAAAACTTGCAGGCAAGCTTGTTGATGTGCTGGTCGATGTAATCAATACTCGCCATGTTGTGCAGCTCTATGACACGTACGCGATCCCATAGTGTCAAGGAGAAAGCAGCCCGCAGGTATCTGTTCTGTATTGTTTGTATATGTTTCAGGTGGGTCTTCGCTACGGAGCACCAGACAGGCGCCCCGTAGAGAAGTGTCGGTCTAATGATTGTTTTGTAAATCGTGAGTTTGTTAGTCGGGCTCATGTAAGATCTAGTTCGTATGAGAGGATTTAAACTCTTTTGTGTTACTATGTTCTTTGCCCTTATTGCCGCGACGTGCTTGGAAAAAAGGAGCTTGCGGTCAAAGACTATCCCTAGGTATTTGACTGGGTCCTTTAGCGTGATAGCCGCGTTGCCAATTACTATTGGCGTCATGTCGACGTTACGTTCACGTGTCAAAATCCCTAGTTCTGTCTTCGCCGCATTCAAGGATATTTTCCAGTCCCTATAAAAGGGCGCTAGAAGGTTAAGATGTTAAGAGAGATTATGTTTTGCGACCTGTATGTCTGACGATTGTGAATAGATCACAGTGTCATCAGCATACAGGGCAAAGGAAGTTGAGGGGTGAGATGGAAAGTCAGCTATAAAATGACTGAATATTTGCGGCGATAATACTGTTCCTTGGGGCACGCCGGCCTTGATGCGCCTTGGCCCTGATGTGCTATTGTGGACACGAACCGAGAATGAGCGATTCGCAAGGTACGACGCAATGAGGGATGCTATATGAAGTGGCATTCCGTGAATAGCAAAAAGCTTGTATATGAGCCCATTGTGCCATACTTTGTCGAATGCTTTCTCTATGTCGAGAAGTAACAATGCCGTTGCCTTGCTCTCGTTAAAGCCGTTGAGCGTATCTTGCGCGACTTTCGCCGCGAGCATAGTAGTGCTGTGACCGCGGCGAAAGCCGAACTGCTCATGTGGCAGAATCCACCGACTCTCAACAACATTGATACTTCTCGACATTACGAGTTTCTCGGCTACTTTGCCCAACGTGTCTAGCAGAGATATTGGGCGATACGAGGCTGTTAGTCTCGCATCTTTGCCCGGTTTAGGAAACAGTATTATCACCGCTTTCTTCCAGGGGAGCGGAATATGTTGGAGGCGTAAAATAGCATTTATAATGTGCATAAAGTGGATGACGGCTTTATTCGGCATATTCTTAAGCAGAATATACGGAATGCCGTCAGGACCGGGGGCTTTGTTTCCGGGTAGGCGGGCAAGAACTCTCTTGATGTCCAGCGGAGTTATTAGTAGTTTGCTTAGCACTTCCGGGGCGATAGGATACTTTGTGGAGATGAAGTTTTCCATCAGCATCTACAGTGTCATGGAACTACTCCATTCCATTCCATGACACTGTGTTTGGTGTCTCGCTAAAGACGCCCTCCAGGTAGTCTGCGAAGGCCTCCGCTTTCCCGACGTTATCCGTTATTACATCGCCTTGATGCAGTATTCCAGGAAATTCGGCGGCGCCTCCGCGAACGCGCCTGGCGAGCTTCCATAGCGAGCCATCATGACGGTTGATAGTGTTAACGTATTCCATCCACTTCTCATTCCTGTAGGCTGCAATGAGTGCCTTTATCTCCCCGGTCATTGCTATGAAACGTTCACGGTCTTTGGCGACGCTCATTGCCACCTACGCCGAATACGGTTACGGGATGTGATGAGGGTTGTTATATGATCTGGAAGTGTGTCAGTAAACGAATGTTTACTGACAGTGGGACAAATTGCGTCTCTGACGCGCTGGATGTTTGTGACTAGAGCTTGCACCTCGCTCTCAAGTTCTGGGATAGAGTCTATTTGTCTTGGAACAACTGTTGCTTGGCTAAGCCTCACTCGGAACTCCTTCCAATCAAGATTTCTATAGGACAGGACTACTTCCTGCGCTACTTGCAGCCTAGAACGTAGGCTAATCTTGATTGGGAGGTGATCCGAATTGAGCTCGTTCAGCTCTATGAGCTCAGAAGCGTTAGTTATTCCTCGAGAAATAGCAATATCCAGGAACGATGGGTTGAATCTGTTACCTGGATAATGTGTAGGATTAGGAGTTTGATGATAGGCAAGGTCAATATTCTGCTCCACTAACCTGTATAACAAGCGTCCGCTCCTGTTGGAAGAACCACGCCAATTAACGTGCGTTGCGTTTAAATCGCCAATCAGGAGCGTCTTCCTGCCAGCAGGCAGCAGAGCAAGAATATCTTCTTCCTGGAGGCGGAGACCCGGAGGAGAGTAAGCGCCGACAATCCGCAAGCCACCCTCAAGCTCGAGAGCTACGTGCTCAATGACGGACCTCAGGCCTACGACCTGCTTGTATAGGACTGACCTGTGAATCAGACAGGCCACGCCTCCTCCGCGTCGATTAGGCCTATCAAAACGCAGGACCTGTCTATCGTAAAATTTCAGCCTGAAACCAGCATCGATGTTGGTTTCAAGCAGAAATATTATATGCAAATTAGGATTATTATAAATGAAATTTTTCAGTTCTCCGAGTTTAGAGCGGATCCCATTGCAGTTCCACGAGAGAACGTTAATGGACATCGTATTATCTATATATTATAACCATTGAAGTCTTCTGTAAAAAACTTCATTGAGGCTTGTAATACCTCGAATTTATTGCCTTGACAGGATTCTAATATATTGGCGTAATCAGTTAAGGCGCGCAGTAATTCGTTGAAGTTTACTAAGCTATTTATACGGTTAACGGCATTATGCAGGTTATTCAAACTATTTACATTGTTTAATATATTATTAGGGTTTGCTAATTGAGGTTTTGATTGAGGGTTATTATTTACATTATCATTTACATTGGCTTGACCGTGATTTTGACTAACCTGGTTATTTCTTGGCATGTTACGCTGTGTTTCTCCTCTTTTTTGCAGTGCTGGGAACTGTTGATTGTACTGCCTAGTAGCGTCGTTTGTCGCGTCGGATTCTCTAGCCCCTTGCCAGGCTGGGTTTGTGGGGGGTGGTGCGGGCTTATATTCCTGCTTTGCTTTCGGGTTGGCGGGTTGAGTTTGTTGCATTTTGAAGATATACACAGGGCATAATACACTTATCGCCCTGTGATCTCCGAAGCAGTTGGCACATTTAATGTTATTGCTTGTACACTCCGTAATTTGGTGAGGCCCTGCACACTTCGAGCAGGCCCATTTTCTCTGACAATAGGTCATGGAGTGCCCGTGCCCCTGACACCTTTTGCACTGCATGACCGTCTTTGTCGCCCTGCGGTTTTCCCATGAAATCCTGGAGCGCTATTCTGTACACGGCATCGACAGTCGTCGGTATCGGTATGTTACCGACAGGCATCGGTTGCGCGGCCGACGGGATCAAGACGACGCTATTCTGTATGCCACTGTTACCGACGCTCGGAAATGCAACCGACAAATATCGGTTCGCAAATGACGCCTCTTAAACGTCACTCGATTCGGTACATTCAGCCAATGAGCGTTGGGGCGAGGTGAATCAGGTAAATGTCACCGTCAAGCCGTTGAGATTTGTCAACAAATATGCGTGAACGAGGAGAGATTATTTAAATTTTTGCCTTCATTTGTAATTTGTGCTGTGCTTCCAGTTTCTTTTTTACTTATGTCGTGGCTTGCTATTAAGTACTAA
>MU183954.1:65441-89355 GCA_016904865.1 Pissodes strobi
AAAATTGTAAAAAAGTGTCGAAACTGGGGGCAAAAGTCGAGAAAAAAAAGTATCAACAAAAAAATAAAAATTTAATTTCTAATCTCAGAAGTTTCACTTAATTTGTGTGCTTATAGAGGTGAGGTACATAATTTTCTTTTATATACACCTATATCCTATACATATATGTGCTAGGTAGCTTTAAAAACATTTGAAACATAATCCTTAATAATCTGCAACATATAGGTAATGCAAAACATACTTTAATCGTTATAAGCACTTTTATTGAACAAAAAAAAACGGAGTTAAATATAAAAAATAAAATTAATTCTCAGAATATAATTATTATGTAGGTGTGTACCTATAGAAATAACTAAACCGTGATATAAAATAACAAAAACTTTAATAAAACGAAAACACATAAGTACTTTTAAGCAAAAAAACTATAGTAGGTAATAAAATGAACACAGTCCTATAAAACAAAATCTAATTATCTGTTCTTTTACTTGTAAATTTATCTATTATTCTTTCTTCATCTACTTCAATATCCTTACGGATATTGAGTAATGCTAAGGCAGAAGGTCTTAAATGAGACATGTTTGTCCCTAAGTAAGATTTAATCAGTCTTAAAAAAGAAAAACTTCTTTCTGGCGTAGCATTACTTAATGGAAAGCAACCTAATATTATTAGAAATTGTTTCACATATGGAAATACATATATTGTCGCATAATTTTAATGCGTCTAATACATTATCAGTGACATTGTTTTGTCAACAAACTCTTGCAGCCAGTATTTTTTCCAGATCGGATATTCGCCTAACAAAATATTTAATAAAAGTTTCTCTTCAACAATATTAAATTAAAATAATATACCTAACCGCTTGTTCCCTTTCCTCGTCTCTCAAAATAAAGGGGGGGGGGGCGATTCCCCCCACCGCCCCCCCCCCTCTGAATCCGCCACTGATTCCAGATTAAGCAAAAATAATCGAAATTAACTTTCATTAGCCAAAGAAGCGCATTGAAGCGTGCGCGCTACGCGCTTGACCAACCACAAAATCAAAATTAATTCAAAGTAACAAAACAAACGCACTACGCGTGATACTCTCTTAAACTAATCCAAATGATCTTTTAAATTTGTATCTATTTCAATAAACTAAATGAATTAGTTTATATGACTTATTATTAAAAGTGACCCTCTTCTAGCGTAACATCTAATTCTAGTAAATCATATATTCGAGTTATTGTTATTTCATTAAACAAAGCCATTAAGAATCATTATTTATAAGAAGTTTTCGTCTCACAGTACTTTTGAAACATATTCAACACGAGGCTGTTATATTTTAGAACCAAATAGAAAGTACACTTGGCAACATCTACCCGTACAACAGCCGTGCTAAGCCAACCAATATAATAATGTTTTAAGAAATAGTCATGTTGACGTTTATCTCATAAATATTATATTATGGTTTTAAAGTGCAAAAAAAAACAGTTTTATTTGCAATTGGAATGAAAAGAAGCTTTATATTATGTTATTATTAACCTTCTGCGATTATACCTTAGGACAAAGTGTACTGGAATTGTGTTAATGTATGTTGAATTTTAATTTTTTATCTCAATTTATTTTGAGAAAATGTGCTTCATCCGCAATTTTTTTTGCGTTAATATGTCCCATTTGATGTTCAATATCGAACTTGGCTTTTTTCAGTCGAATCGATAAATATTCTCATATGAACTAATTATATTGCACTAAAATCAACAATTTTTCTTGAATTTTCAATCGTTTCCGATGTACTTTGCGTATCTAAGAAATTCGCCACATTTTGTACCACCAGATGTCGCGTCGTGTAACGCACATAGCGAATACGGCGAGACGCATCTGTGGATGGGTCGGCAGATGATAAAGAGCGGAATTTTTTAGAGGTATAAACGTACAAACTTTCTGATGCACTTTAACTTATTGATATTGAAATATGCACTTAACTAATAAAATAAATTTTATCTACTTTCATTTAGTAATATGAATTTTACAGTTCTATAAATCGTTTTGTAAGGGCACCTATTACAGAACTAGTGCTGCAATAGATGCCTTTACAGCACTAGTGCTGTAATGAAAAAAAAACCCGGTTTTATTAACATTTTGCTGTTAAATAAAACCACACTTTTTAGAAGAGTGATTTATTTAGTATTAACAATTATAAAATTAAATATCAATTATTAATTAAAATTAATTATTATTAAATTATAACACTTAAGGTTTATTATAAACATTAATAATACACTTTTTACAGTTAGAAATTTGTATACCAGAAGTGGATGTGATGGAGCCCTTTACTTCGAATTTCCAATCATTAAATCCGTGTCTGACCCCATGATATTCTTTGCTATTTGTTTCTTATTTTCTGCCGTAGAAGAGGATTTCCAGCCCCCATGACGCTTTAACATCTGCATATCTGCACCACCATCAACTAGAATGGTGGCTGAGGACCTCCTAAAACAATGTCCAGTATATCCTTCGGGATTCTTCAATCCAAGTTTTGTTGCAACCTTTTTTGGTATACTTCCAAACCTATTAATTCCGACAGGCTGGGAGGTACATTTTCCTATTCGGTAACAGTTTACTATAATGGGCGCACGCTAAATTTTGCGATTTTTGTACTTTACATTGTATAACTCGATAAAAATGCGTATTTTAAAACGTTTTTTGATGGCGCAAACCTATATTAACCAATATTTATATTATACAGAGCGCTCTAAATCAGCGACCGTTTAAACCCTCTCATGCATTGGGTCCACTGTAGTGGACGTGTATTTCTAACTTTAAAAACATAGAAGTAATTTCAAATAATCGTTCTAAATTGCATAATAGCCATTTAAGTGGACACTATTATACCAAATACTAGCGTCATCTATCCATAAATAGCGGAGATAAGATTGTGTTTACAATTTTGACTCATAAATCACATGTTTTAAGTGCGTCACCATGGACGAGAATGGTTTCCCCGAAATAAGTGCAAGTTGTTTTTATGGGAGGTGAAACGGACCAAACCGGGGTCAATATTTTTGAAATTAATAGTAGTATTTTTTTTTATTATTTTTATTTAAGGCATTTTTCCAAAATTTATATTCTAAAATTGGAGGAGAGTGAAAAGTGTCAGACCAGGATCAAATTATTCCTTAAAAATACGGGAAAACCCATCAAGACAAATAATTGCGCATATAATATAATAATATTCCAATGGTAAACTTTAACGGGGCTTAAACAAGCAAAATCATGGGCTTACAATGCGCTCGCTACAACCACTTAAAATTCTTGAAGTTGATAAGGGAATTAGGTTCCTATATTGCCACGCAATAAGGGTGAATATACCGTAAGTCAAGTACAAGGCAAGGGGAGATGCGTGACGTTGGCTGGATACAGGGGAAGGTTCCATATAAAAAGCCAACCGACAGCATTGAATTTTATTCTAAAATTTATTCTTTTAAAGGTACGAACGAAACTCTGCTCGACCACTAATTAATTTCTTGAACTGGAAAATTCTAAATTTAAATTAATTAAAGGGGAATGTTGATTATTGATATTTTCTCAAAAAAGTCGTGTTAATCTACAGCGTCCGAACCTAACGGTGTCCGGTGCTGGATTGCAAGTCTGTGTGAGGAAATAATTAATAAGCAACATTAGGGGAATTTAATAATTTCTTGAAATTCATTCTAAATTTTAAACTCTATTTGAAATAATTAAAGTAGAATGTTGGTTATTGGTATTTTCTCAAGGGGGCGTGTGAATCTACAGCGTCCGAGCCTGACGGTGTCCGGTGCTGGATTGCAAGTCTGTGGGAGGAAATAATTAATAACAACATTAGGGGAAATTAAATTTATTTCAAAATAAAAAAATTCAATTTAACATATTTAATGCTGTTATTGAACTTTCCGATAGAGTATTGCAATTTTTATAGCGTCCGAACCTCTGATGGTGTGCGGTGCTTGTTTTGCAAGACTTTAGCGGAAATTCAATACGAGCTACATTGTTGTTGCATTTTTTTATGGTATTTTGGTGCGTTTAAACTTCGAACCTAATATGGCAGTGTACGATGTTGACAATCTAAAGTTCCATGGAGTAATGCACTAACAATTTCAGAATTCTGACATATTTGTTAATGAGGAATAAAAGAAGATCCTAACGCCGAACCTTATATAACGGTGTACGATATGGGGATTGACTGATATTACCATTGACAAATTGAGAATTCTGGAAGGGTCACGGGGGGTCTCAATTTTATTGATATGGAATTTTCCTGTTCCAAGATTATTCTAAAATTTATTCTTTTAAAGGGTTCGCCTGTGAACTCAACAACAACAACAAATCAGCAAAACGAATACTCGGGGAACGGCTAAGAGGGCTGGGGGAGAAAAATCAGTTAACCAAATTCTTCCAGGTAAGCGCAATTACACGAAAATGGGAAGGGGAATTATATCAAAAAAAAAATGGGTTCTATTAATTTTGGTCACGTTTAATGCTATCCTGGTCACACTAACGCTGGTCGCAAATAAACCCGTAAATTTAAGAAGTAAATATAAAAGAATTAAAAAGTCTAGACAGACAATAATCGATCGAAAGTTCAAATGTTTTCCGAATGTTAAATAGGTCACTAGCACTTGTTTCATTCTTGTAGTAAAGTTAAGGGCATCTGGTGAATGAGAGTCAATGGGCACGATGATTTTTGAAGGGTACCTTCTATCGAAGTCATCTGGTTAAGAACAAAATAGTAAATAGTACGGATTGCCGCAGGCAAGATCCGTACTCCCGAAATTTTATTTATTTAATTACGTACAATGAATATCCCGAGTGTATGATACGATAGTTGGTTGAATTTGAATTGTACGTTGTTGTGTGATGTCTGAATGAATGGGAATATGCAGAGGTACGTACACGCGAATAATAATGTATTGGCATTGAAGCGATAGGTTGTAGAGAGGGTAACGAGTTAAGTCGATGATTAATTGACAAAATCCATGGATGTCCGACAGGAGTTGTTAGGAACTGTGCGTCCGCTCCTGGACCGTTGTCTTTCGGCTTGCTTGGTGTTTAATTATATTGGTTGACTTGTTTCCCATTTTAAAATCTTCGCAATTATCGTAACCGTTGTTACGTTAAGTTCTGGACTAATACAATATTATGAGAAGAGAACAATGCAGTAATTATCAGGTACAACGTACCACGCCCACAAAAAAAAAAACATTCGGTAATTAATAATCTCCAATAATATATTAGCATTGAGACGTTCAGTTATACCTAAAGTATAACTGGCGTGTTGTATGTGATAAGTGACAGGTATCACATCCAATTACTCTGGACTAATATATTAATAGGTGAACTGATTCGTGAATTAAAATTGGTACATATTAAGTACTACGGTCCTGGATGTTACTACAAGTTATGAAGGGTGGCATAATTAAGTATATTTAGAGTTTAACAAAATGACTTCTTACATATGTTCATACTGAACTTTAAGAAAATTAAGATGTTCTTTCTTCATTTATTAAGATTTGTTTTAAGTTAGCATGTGCTGACTGGTTCCGTTTATTTAATAAATGTATTAAATGTTCTTGGTGTATTAATTGCTAAAATAAGATAAAAAGAAAAGGAAATAATAGTTTCCAACAAAGAAAAACACAAATGACTTTTGCGGCTCCAAACTCTAAAGAACTTGGGAGATACTAAATACTAAATACACAACGTAATGGATGGGTCGAAATAGGTTTGTTTGTAAAAAAAAAAAAATTGTACGATCACGTGTCTGACTGCCGACTTTCAGAAGGTGATACATAGACTGGGGGTCGGTAAGTTTCAGAGGCAAAAAAGAAAGGTAAAAAAATATTATTTTGTTAGAATGACATCTAATACACATTCTGTAGGGTTAGTAATTTAAAAATACTTTTTGATTTCTAAAATTCAGCCTTTTTAATTTATGTCCAGTGTAGTGGACACCATGCAATTTACCGTTCAGATTACAAAGTCCACTTTAGTGGACGTCATGCATTTTTAAAATTTAAGTCTACGTGGTCCACTTTAGTGGACGGCATGCATTCTTTAAATATAAAATAATCCTAAAATAAAAACTATATAAACAAATAAAATTTAAAAAATAATTCTTGTTTTATTCTAGAGGGTAGTTTTTGAAGACGCCAATGACGATAGAGTTTCGATTTTGGAAGAACAACCCGAAGACCAACCATTAGAGAATGAAGTCTACGTGGTAATAGAAAATGATGATACCAATTATGGTTTACCTGATGATTCTGAACTAGAATCAAATTATAATCCTGATGAACAAAATCCTACTAGTCCTACTACCAGACATATAACTGCTGAAGAAGAAATATGCAGTGAGTATAGCAGCGACGATGACATTCCTTTGGTTCAGCTTATTCAAAAAGGTAAAAAGAAAAACCAAAAAAAAATAAAAAAGATTGAAAGAGACAGCATTTAGATAGCATGTATGGATCCGCAACATTACCACCATTTCTTGGTTCCGAAGCAGTCAATTTAACTGGAGATAATCCAATAGATTTGTTTTTGTCTTTATTTACCGATGATATAATAGAAAATATTGTCTTCCAAACAAACTTGTACGCAGCTCAAAATAATAAATTCAATTTCAATTTGTCAAAGAATGAGCTTTATATATTTTTGGGGATAAATTTGGCCATGTCATATATCAGATATCCTAGAATTCGGCTATACTGGTCAAGTGATGAAGGGCTTCGAATGAACTTGATTGCAGGCGCTATGTCTGTAAATAGATATGAATTAATTTTGAGATATTTACATTTTGCAGACAATACTAAGTTAGACAAAATTGATTCTGACAAATTGAAAAAAATACGACCGTTTTTAGATGACATTCAAAAGGAATTTTTGGCTGCCATGGACCTCGAAGAATATCAATCAATTGATGAACAAATAATTCCTCTAAAAGGCAGATTGGGCATCAAACAATACTTACCAAAAAAAACCTAAAAAATGGGGTGTAAAAGTTTGGGTGCGAGCTGGAGCTAGTGGATATATGTATCGTTTTGAAATATATCAAGGGGCATCCGGAGGAAGAGATGAAATCAGCGTTGCATGTGCTGATGTTGTTTTACGTCTAAGTGAACACTTGTCTCAAAAAAATCATAAATTGTTTTTTGACAATTTATTTTGTTCTGTTCCTCTGATCGAAGGGTTAGGGAAAAAAAGAATATGTGCAACGGGAATATTGAGAACAAATCGATTGCAAAATGCAGGTGCCGTCTTGACAAGGTATTGATGACAGAAGGTTGGGGATCTTCATCTGTTGTAACAAGTGATTTGGACATATAACTGTTTCCAAACGGCTGGACAATAACGCTATTCATATTGCGTCAAATTGCGCTGGAATAGATCCTAAAAGTAAAACAAGACGCTGGTGTAAATCTAGTAAAACAGCCATTGAAGTTGATCGACCATTTTCCGTTCAATTTTACAATGAAAATATGGGTGGAATTGATCTAATGGATCAGTTACTTGCTTTATATCCCCTAAGGCGACGGAACAAACGTTGGTACATCAAAGTTTTTATGCACTTTCTAGACGTCATTCTTGTGAATGCATGGATTTTGTACAAAAAAAGTGGAAACAAAAAAACAGATCTCTTAGAATTTAAAGCCAGTGTTGCACGGGCGTTAATAAATATCGCTATGACTAAAGAAAATAAAAGAGGGCGCCCTAGGTCTGCCACTCCACCATCATCAATTTTGAAGAAAATGAAACCAGTTCATCACGCGCCACCCGAAGTTAGGCAAAGTAATATTGGCCACTGGCCAAAATTATTATCAGATTTAAAAAATGCCAGACGATGTCACTCCAAAGCTTGCAAAAGAAAAACAAAATATATTTGTAGAAGATGCTATGAACCCCTCTGCCCGGACTGTTTTGAGTATTTTCACACACGACAATGATCCTCTTAAATGCACGGCGTCCACCAAGGTGGACAGAATATTTTTTTTTTTAGTTTTTAAGTAAAACAACAATTTTTCTTTTAAATATTAAGATTAAGATCATTTAAGCCTTTTGTATTTTTGCAATAAAATTTTTATAAGCAAAACACATATATTTTTTAAAATCATGCATGAGAGGGTTTTAAATTAATATTTCTGGCCTAATTGTTTACTATATGCCCATATAGTAAACAATTAGGCCAGAAAAATTTTGCAATTCTTGTAACTTAAATTGTCAAATTCGATAAAAATGCGCATTTTAAATCGTTTTCTGATGGCGGAAACCCATATTAACCAATATTTAAATTATACAGGGTGTTCTAAATCATGGCGAAGCTAACTCAGACGACCTAAAAGTAACCAATTATGGCTTTAAATAATCAATTTTAAAGAAAACCAACTAAAGCTAAGCAATTAACTAAAACTAACTAAAACTATCTGAAGATAACTAAAATTAGGCAAATCGAAAAAATAACCTAATGCTAGACTAACCGAAATGATTTCGCCCTTCTCTTAACGCCATCTCTTACTGGCTTGAACTAACCCAATCTAATTAAAATGGCTTCGCTTAGGCTTGCGTAAAATAACACAAGCCAATTCAGTCTAAGCAACTCAGTCTAACCAACACGAACCCAAACTAACCAAAACTAACACATACTAACAAAAACTAATCAACACTAACCCAGGCTAACCCCAACTGACCAAAACTAACCCAGACTAACCCAAACTAACTCAGGCTAACCAAAACTAACCCAGACTACCCAAAACTAACAAGTTAAGAAACAAGAGCGCTACGCAAATCGAAAAAATAAACTAACGCTAAACTATCTCAAACTAACCGAAATGATTTCGCCCTTCTCTTAACGCCTTCTCTTACTGGCTTAAACTAACCCAATCTAATTAAAATGGCTTCGCTTAGGCTTGCGTAAAATAACACAAGCCAATTCAGTCTAAGCAACTCAGTCTAACCAACACTAACCCAAACTAACCAAAACTAACACATACTAACAAAAACTAATCAACACTAACCCAGGCTAACCCCAACTGACCAAAACTAACCCAGACTAACCCAAACTAACCCAAACTAACTCAGGCTAACCAAAACTAACCCAGACTACCCAAAACTAACAAGTTAAGGAACAAGAGCGCTACGCAAATCGAAAAAATAAACTAATGCTAAACTATCTCAAACTAACCGAAATGATTTCGCCCTACCCTTAACGCCACCTCTTACAGGCTTAAACTAACCCAAACTTAACCCAAACTAATTAAAATGGTCTCGCACAGGCGTGCGCAAAATAATACAAACCAATTCAGTCTAAGCAACTCAGTCTATCTAACACGAACCCAAATTATCCCAAAGTAACCCAGACAAACCGAAACTAACCAAAAATAACCCAGACTAACCAAAACTAACCCTGACAAACCAAAACTAACCCAGACTATCCAAAACTAACCAGAGTTAAGAAACAAGCGCGCCCCAATCTAACCCAAACCAACCACACAGCTAATCCAAACTAACCAACACTAACGCAAACTAACCAACACCAACCCAAACTAACCAAGATTAACCCAGACTAACCGAAACGCGAGAAGAACAGATAAGAGAGAGAGGAACGACAGAATGACTGGCCCTAGCTCAAGTCCCCCGGTACACATAGGCCATAGGCCGGCTGGACCAAACAAGTAAGCAATCAGCGCAAACGATGCAACGCCGGATTCCCCACAAATGGCGAATATCCCAGGACCACCACCAGCCACAAAACGAGGAAACTATCTTCGAGTGCTGCAGATAAACGCAGACAGATCCCGCAAGGCGCACGATATGGCATTCCTGGCGGCGTCCGAGGAGCAGGCAGACCTGATAGTGGCGAGCGAACCGAATCGCAAGCTACTTGGGAACAGTCGATAGCTGTCAGACACGAGGGGAGACGTGGCCATCTATCTGGTCAACCAGAGTACGAAGATCAGCAAGAGAAAAAAAGGAGAGGGCATATCGTATATCTCGATGCCTGAATTTGATATCTACGGGTGCTATGTCTCACCAAATATCCCAATCACAGAGTTTGAATCCTACGTTGACACACTGATGGAGATGGTCTCAAATGGCAAAAGAGAAGCCTTAATATTGGGGGATTTTAATGCCAAAGCCCCGGAATGGGGCTCGCCAATCACTGACCGAAGAGGACAAATCCTCACGGAAGCGGGCGCGACGCTCAACCTAGTGGCCCACAACGTAGGAGGTAGCCCCACGTTCATCAGGGGAAACTCAAGCTCGTTTATTGACATCACCTTTTCGACAAAAAAACTAGCCAGAAGTGTAACGGACTGGAAGACGCTCAAAAATGAGCCACTGTCTCCACACGTCCATATTGTGTTCAACGTAAATGGCGTAAACATGAAAAAGGCCTCAATAAAAAATAAAGTCAGCTTCAACAAAGAACACTTTGCGAACTGTATAAACGAAAGCATTGCGGATGTCTGGGGCGACCCTGACATTGACGATATCACAACAATGATCAAGAGAGCTTACAAGATGTCAAGTAACAACCCGGGGCATAAACATGGAACCTCTCCGTACTGGTGGAACGACGAAATAAGCCAACAAAGAACGAAGTGCATAAAGGCCAGGCGTATTTACTCCAGAGAAAGAGACAACCACGGCGGTGGTCCGAACATAGAAGAGAAATGGAGCCTCTATAAAGAAGAGAAAAAACTCCTTAGAAAGTTAATAGACAAAGAAAAAAGAGCACACTGGCGCAAACTATGTGAAGAACTTAATAATGACATCTGGGGAGACGGATATAGGATAGCAACAAAAAGATTTAAAAATACGGGCCCAAATATCGACCTATCTCAAGAAAAAGAACTGGAAATCGTAGAAGAGCTATTCCCATTGAGAAGAAACCTGCTCGAGAAACACCGGATCACCGAGGTATACACTCCGTTCACCATCGAAGAACTAAGCAGAGCGGAAAAGGAAATAAAAACCGGAAAAGCACCTGGCCCTGACGGCATCCCGCCTGAAGCTGTTAGGCAGCTGTTAGAAACAGCTCCAATCCCCACTCTAAATTCCCTCAACCAACTCCTTGCTACACAGAGCTTTCCCACAAGCTGGAAAAAGGCTAGACTGGTTCTTATATACAAGATCGGAAAACCCCTAGAAGCCCCTAACGCATACAGGCCTCTATGCCTCATCAACGCAATGGCAAAGCTCTACGAAAGTCTTATAAAGAAGCGATTGGAGGACGAGCTGGAAGCATCAGGAGGGCTATCCCAAAACCAATACGGTTTCAGAAAGGGCTTATCGACAATCAATGCGATACAACGGGTTACTGACATTGCCGAAAGGCAAAAATACCACGGTGACGGAGAGAGATGGTGCAGCCTCCTCACACTGGACGTGAAGAATGCCTTTAATTCTGCATCATGGGAGAGAATTCTTGAGGAACTAGCAAGAAAAAAGATATCACCATACTTAATTAACATCATAAGAGACTATCTGGAAGAACGCTACATAATAACAAACAAAAACGACATCTACCAAACTACAACCGGTATCCCCCAGGGCTCAGTCCTGGGCCCAACACTGTGGAATGTGTGCTATGATTCGGTACTCCAGTTGGACTATCCGGAGCGTGTGGAAGCTATCGGCTTCGCCGATGACTTGGCCATAGTGGCTACAGCTATGAATGCGGAGGACCTAACACGAAATGTCAACATCAGTGTAAGAAAGATCCAAAGCTGGATGGCAAAAAACTGCCTTCAATTGGCACCTGAAAAGACTGAGGCGGTCATCCTGTCCGGAAAGAGGTACCGAGGAAACATTAGCTTCCAGATAGGAGATACTGAAATTAAACCGTCGAAGGAGGTAAAATACCTAGGCATAAGAATTGGGGAGAATCTTCAATATAGGCAACAGGTAGTAACGGCAGCCGAGAGGGCTACAGAACGCATGGGGGCTCTGATGCGACTGATGCCAAATGTCGGGGGCCCAGAGAGCACAAAGAGACAGGTCCTGTATGGAGTAATGCAATCGATTCTACTGTATGGCGCACCGATATGGCACGGCATGATGCGGATAAGTAAATATCGAAACTTGACAACAAGTGTGCAGAGGAAAGCTCTACTGAAAGTGGTATGCGGATACAGGACCGTGTCGTCCGAAGCAATTCAGGTAATTACGGGAACCCCCCCCCCCCCATAGACCTAATTGTAGAAGAACGAACACTACTCTACAAAACAGGCACAGGCCACACAGAGGAAACCCGAAGACTGACTAGACAAGCGACAATAAACAAGTGGCAAGAGAGATGGGACCTGATCACAGATAAAGCGCAGTGGACGAAGACTCTGATAAGAAACATCGACAATTGGGTAAATTGCCGACATAGACGAATAGACTATTACCTGACACAGGCTCTATCAGGACATGGATCTTATAGGACATACACGGCTAGGCTTCAGGAAACCGACGATATCTGCATATATTGCAACGAAACAGACACACCTGAGCACACACTGTTCGTATGCCCAAGGTGGCAACGACAAAGACTGGAGGCGGAAATAAAAATAGGAAGCCAGCCCCAAAGAGACACCATCATAACCATGATGCTTCGGTCGAAGAAAGACTGGTGCACAGTACACGAGATGATACGAGAGATAATGAGGACGAAAGAGGCTGAAGAAAGGGACTAGAAAGAACGAGTGTCACTGCGACGAATGCCCGGCAGGGCGGTACCACAGCGGCAGCTCTAACAGAGGGGAAGTTTTTAGTCGGTAAGCAGACCTTTAGAAAGGCTGAATCCGACACAGGCCGGCCACCAGAAAGATCAGGCTGGTACGTCTTATTGAAAATATTTTTTCCCCCCCCCCCCAAAAAAAAAAAAAAAAAAAAAAAAATACTAATCGAAACTAACCCAGACTGACCAAAACTAACCCCAACTAACCAGAGTAAAGAGACAAGCGCACTACGCGCGCTTGTCTATTCACTATACCAAACTAAGCAAAAATAATTTAAGCTAACTTTAATTAACCGATCAAGCACAATGAGACAAGCGCTCTACGCGCTTGACCAACCCCACCTTGCACAGTTCTAAAATGAATCCAAACTAACAAAACACAATAGTATATTATGATATGAGTGTATAAGAGGGCCTTTAAAGCACGCGCGGCATAATTCAAAACACGAAGCGCAGCGGAGTGTTTTGTAAGTCGCAAGGGCTTTAAAGGCCTCTTATACACGTATATCATACGCTATTTTTTATTACGAATGCATCATAATCTCAAAAATGTTTTAAATATTAAGCTTAAGGGATATATTGACGAATATATTAATCTGTCACATTTGACATGATCAAATGTTTCTATAGCAACCTTTAAAAAAGTAGGCGCATCATAAACATCATTTTAAGCACGCTGCAGCGTGCGATAATCGTCGATTATGATGCATGCGTAATAAAAAATATATTAAAACATATGTCAATTTAAAAATTTTCTAAAATATTTTCCATATAAAGAATTTCCGCGAATAAAATTGTACATGTTTAAAGAGCAAATTACTAGCTAAATAAAGTTATCTAATTTTCCATAACCGATTTTCGATACTCTAAACTACAAAACCGCAAAGGGTCAAGTCACTAAAGATGTAGCCGCTCAGACTCCTTAGAATTTTTAATAATGGGTTATAATAGCCCCCTCTTTCTTTCTATGTGATTTGTGACGTAATTTTAATTTAATAACAATTTCTGGTCTTAGTAGAAAATAGAAACTCGTCAAAATTTCTAAACGTAATAAAAGAATGCATCAAGCCAGGAACGACAATAATATGAATGTGAATTATGAATGTTTGGAATTTGAAGGGTTCAAGCATTTTAAAATAAATCACTATTTGAATTTTGTGGACCCAGAACCCAGAACACTCAAAAAAATGAACGTACGTGGAGAGATGTCCGGGGATCCACGCTATGGCAGAAAAGAAAAACACTTAATTGGCTATTTATCAGAATTTTTATTAAAAAAAAAATCAAAAGGGAAGAAAGAATGCACTTATTTTTTAAACATGTCGGAGGAATGTATCCAGGTTTAGAATAGTTGTATTATAGTTTTAGGATTAATTTAATATTAATTTGATGTTTATAATGCAGCAATATTTTTTTCTGAATGTTTGTGTTACTTAAATAGTCTTGTTTTATAAATAAATAAATTATCTAAAATAACCAAACCCTCCAAAACTAGCTCATACTTATACATACATACGCGTTTTATAGTTTTTGAAAGCATGCAGCTAGCTCTTACTGACTTAAGGGAACCGAAACTAACCCAAATTTATCAAAATGACTTCGCACTATATCGTACTGCTTTAAGCGAACATAAAACATCAAAACTAATTGACATAATTTCGTCCAATCTTGTGCAAAGTAAGGCTTGCGCAGAGCAATAGGCTCATTTAGTGAAATTTAGAAAATGGTTCAAATTTTTTTCACACATAGTTCCAACCAAAAATAGATGATCCTGAAAATTTCAGGGCTCAAGTTTCTTTTAGCGGAAATCGGCTACAAAAAATATCGTTCTATAGAATGATTCTACACAAGAATACTATCACAAAAATAATTTTCCTTTTCTCCGCAAATGTTTTGTTTTCCAGAAAACTAGATTTTTTTTATATGATAATTTTGCTAAACCCTATACTTGGATAATTTTCACATTATTTTTTTTGTCATAGGCCGGTTCAGAAAAACCTATTAATTAAAACGGTGTTATTAGTTTTATCTGAAAATGCCTATTTAATGAAAATTTTTTATTTTTTTTTTGTAGTTTGGAATAGCGGAAATCGGCTACAAAAATATCGTTCTATAGAATGATTCTACACAAGAATACTAGCACAAAAATAATTTTCCTTTTCTCCGCAAATGTTTTGTTTTACAGAAAACTAGATTTTTTTATATGATAATTTTGGGTTAGTATATGAGTTAGTTTGGGTTAGTTTGGGTTAGTTTGGGTTAGTTTCGGTTAGTTTGGGCTAGTTTGGGTTAGTTTGGGTTAGTTTGTGTTAGTTTGGATTAGTTTAGGTTAGATTGGGTTAGTTTGGGTTAGTTTGGATTAGTTTGGGTTAGCCTGGGTTAGTTTGGGGTAATTTGGGATAGTC
The DNA here is from genome assembly GCA_016904865.1 of Pissodes strobi. Taxonomy (NCBI): domain Eukaryota; kingdom Metazoa; phylum Arthropoda; class Insecta; order Coleoptera; family Curculionidae; genus Pissodes; species Pissodes strobi. Next base: position 80,583 of record MU183954.1, read on the forward strand.
TTTTTACTCTGGTTAATAAAAGTTAGAGAGGTAGAGAGCTACTCTAAGCCAAGAATTTTTTTCTAGTGGATTTTCGCTCTTTTATTTTCATTTTTTTTTTGAAAATGAGATTGATGTATTTGCGGGGAAAAACTTTGATTGTTCTGAGTTGAGACAGGTACCATAATGTCAAAAATAAATTTAATTTCTTCCTAACGGATTTCCGCTAAACGAAACTTGACCCAATTTCAGTTCAAATAGATAAGCTATTCACAAAATATAGCGTTTCAAATATTACCGTACCGTAATCCTGTTACCGTTTTCTGCATACGAAAACTACTTCTAATATTGATGTGCGCAACCAAAAAACTACTCAACACGTATATTTCCATAGAATGAAATTGTTAACGACCAAACAATTCCCCGTGCACGCGGATAGTAAATAACAAAACTGTCTATGATTTAGAACTCCCTCTATAATATAAATATTGGTTAATATGAGTTTCCGCCATCAAAAATAGTATATTATGATATAAGTGTATAAGAGGGCCTTTAAAGCACGCGCGACATATTTCAAAACACGACGCGCAGCGGAGTGTTTTGTAAGTCGCAAGGGCTTTAAAGGCCTCTTATACACGTATATCATACGCTATTTTTTATTACGAATGCATCATAATCTCAAAAATGTTTTAAATATTAAACTTAAGAGTTATATTGACGAATATATTAATCTGTCACATTTGACACGATCATATATTTCTATAGCAACCTTTAAAAAAGTAGGCGCACCATAAACATAATTTTATGCACGCTACAGCGTGCGATAATCGTTGATTATGATGCATGCGTAATAAAAACAATTTAAAATGCACATTTTTATCGAGTTTGACACTTTAAACTACAAAAATCGCAAAATTTAGCTTGCGCCCATATAATAAACAATTAGGCTAGGGGTAATTATTTAATAAACGATCGCTAATTTAGAACGCTCTGTAGAATATAAACATTTGTTAATATGGGTTTCCGCCAACAAAAAACGATTTAAATTGCGCATTTTTTTCGAGTTTGACAGTTTAAAATACAAAAATCGCAAAATTTACGGGGCGCCCATATAGTAAACAATTAGGCCAGGGGTAATCACTTAATAAACGGTCGCCGATTTAGAACCCCCTGCATAATATAAATACTGGTTTATATGGGTTTCCGCCATCAAAAAACTATTTAAAATTGGCATTTTTATCGAGTTTGACAGTTTAAAGTACAAAAATCGGAAAATTTATTGTGCGCCCATATAGTAAACAATTACCGATCCAACATTAACTTAGTTAGTTCTTCGCGCCAAGCCCCAAAAATGCCGATTATCATAACAACCTTCATAAGTAAATATGTTTCATCATCTGCAGTACTAAGAAACTTACATACGTCTTCCTTTGTAAAAACTTTGGAATTTTTGGCTTTGTAACCCTCTGAACTTCTTTTCAAAAATGCGATTAATTGAGAAAATCTGCTTATATCTTGATTTTTCTTGACTGAAATCATAGTTCTCAACATTGAGTAGTGAGTTCATAGTGTAGATGGTTTCTGGGAGCGTTGCTTTCCGGAAAAATAACCCAAAAGGATTTTCTCAGACACCTCCTTTATTTTGTTAGCTTTGCACCAATCTTCAAACTTCTGGTACTCCAACTCATACCGCGCCTTGGATTTGCCGCTGCTTCTATATCAGAGGGTAAACTTCCATCAGAATCGCTCATTTTGAAAAGCGCTTTTTATATTTTTGGATTTATTTGACAAAATTTCGACAGTAACCATGCGAAAGGTAACATAATAAACTTGATTAGTAAACTTAATAGCAGGTGTATTTTTACAGGTGCATTTTTATTTTTAAAAATGCCTTTTGCCAAATATTTTTATTCATAGATGAAAGTAGATAAAATTTTGTGCAATATTCTTGTTGTAAATTCATATTACTACACTCGATGTTTTATCAAACTCGGCTGACGCCTCGTTTGACAACTTTAACATCTCGTGTTGTAATATGATTCTTTACAACACTAATATTGTAAATAACTATTACGTTACATTTCGGGAAATAACCAATTTACGTTTAATTGAATATTTCCCTCATGTATAAAAAATCCCATTAGAGGAGTGCAATTACCGGAAAATTACAGCGATAATTGCACTGTAGAAACCGAAAGAGCACTGCGATAATTGCATCGTACGTATCTATTCCATTCCATTGTAACCTTGCGATGACAGCGACAATTTATAAATAACGTCAAAGTAGAGTCAAAATATATTATTAAAAATGTCTCGTTTCGGATTTAAAAAATCGTATTCTTGCGTCTTTATTTTGTTTACAGGTACATGTACGTTTTTATATTAGAAAAAGAATAAAAATGTATTTTTGAAAACCATGTCCTTATTCGGGAAATATTCCCCCGAATTACACTCGTGCATCAAAATAACCAGATAATTTTGCATTCGAGCGTGTTGTCTTAGAAAAACTGCATTCGGTCATTTTCGTATTTTGGAAAAAGAGCCCTCCACCTTCGGTGTCGGGCTCTTCCTCCAAAATATGAAAATGAACTCATGCAGTTTTTAGACAACACGCTGTCATGCAAAATTATCGGTTATTTTGATGCACTTGTGCAATTACTTCCGATAATTGACCAGAGGATTTATGTGGGGGTTTGAAACCTTCGGCAAAATGCACTAAACCGGAGTTTTATCCACAATACCGAAACAGAATTATTGCACTCGACGCGCGTTTCGCTAACCATGATAGCATCATCAGGAGTTGATTAAAACTGTTAGACTAGAGGATTGATTACAGGGTGTCGCTAGCCGCCGCGCCGGCCGGTCTTCTTGAGAATATTACTAATTCTATAAAGAAACAAAGGAAAAAACAAATTTCATTTATTACGAAATAAGATTAATTTGGTGTCCATGGCAACTTCTTTATGGTATTTATTACTGGGTCCAAAAATAAGTTTTTTCTAAAAAATAACAAGAATTCAGATATTCTGCGTTAGTTTTCTAAAGGAAAAAATGCTGAAAAATATTTTTTGTGTGATTTTTTTAAAACTTAAACTGAAACATATTTGTATCAAGCGTACAGGATCCCTCCTTACGTTTTGTCTTCAAATATTTGAACACTTCATGCCTTGCGTTCCGCAACCAACAAAAACTAACCCCAACTAACCCAAAATATGGGCGAAAATATTTTACAGAATGAATTTCCATATTAAAGGCAATTGGCAATAAATAAACAAACAAAACGAATCGAAGCAAAATCACAGAATAGAAAATGCTGACAAACAGACGGTGGAATGTCTGCCACGCCATACCGCCGAGAGTGAAAAGCGATTGTATGCCTACGCGAAGACAACTTATAGAAAATGAGCACGCTCGATTGTTTGCTACGCGTCGAAAAATTGTTCAAGATTGAAATACTAATATTATGAAAGAAAATTAATATTCCGCATTTTCTTTCTCGTAAATCACCTTGAAATAGATTCCTCTTATTATATTACATAAGTCTGTCAAGCAATTTTGATAGCATTTTTGCTAAGGATCACCAATTTTTCTGCTGCATGACATGTTATATCAACAACTAAATTTGAAGCGCTAGTAAATTTGCCATAACGATTTGCAACTAACAATTTTGAAAAAGTAGCATCCGATTCTATGTTACAATTTAAACATGTAATAGCAAGCAGGAAATAGGTAAAATAGGTACTTACATTTGTAATGTAATGTATGTAATGTTCGCAGAGTACGGCTATTAATTTATTTACTTACGCATGGAATAAAATATTTGGGCTCAAATGAATGGATACGCTGTTTTCATGAACATGGCGGCCAGTTCCTTCTAGACGAGTGGCGGCTACGCGACGTTGTCAGCTTGCGTGGCAAGTGGGAGTACCGCTGACTTCGTGGGCAAATTGAAGTACTTACATAGGGCCCAGTTTGCATAAAGCTTTTAGCGGAAAATAAATATCACTTAATTTTTTTTGTGTTTCCATTTTGATTCAAGTTTTGTATTATAAATGGTTATATGTTGGTATTATAATCTACACGGTATATTTTAGAGCGAAAAATAGTATATTATTTTATATGGAGGAAAAGTAACTTTTCCTCCAAATAAAATATGCTGTTTTTTCTTCAAATGTCGACAAATTAATGCAAAAACATCTTTTTTTAATAGTAATAATAATTATTATTATTAAAGACATGTGGGTTCGCAAGGCGGCTTAGTCGGTGAATAGGCACAGGTTGTTGCTATAGTAATGTAACATAAAGTGGACACTGTCAACAATAATTATTTTTTTAAAATTGCGTCTCCGATTGCGTTTTAATTCCGTATTGATAAGCAGTTATTGAGTAAGTTCGATTAAATAATAACCAATTTGTTCCTAAATTAGTGATTTTTAGAAATGTAGTGCACAAATTGAGTGATACATACAAATTTTAGTTTAATAATTCTTGAGTTGTTGACGCTTGTTTTGTTGTTTGTTTGTATCTATGTTGCTATGGTAACACTTTTACCTCCGCCGGCGAAAAAGTGAAAAGTAAAGCTCCGGCGGAGGAAAAATGAAACTTCACTGCCGCCTACACAGCCGAGTAATGACGGATTTACGGACGTTTAAAGAAAAAATATATTTTGACATGCTCTATTTTCTAATAAATGTAATTTTTCCGTCACGTTATTAAAAACAAGCTGCCGATTTTTCACGACACAGACATACTCTTAGGTTTCATCGGTAACAGCGCCGCAGACCTGTACTGATCCATGTAAAAGAGAACTGATGGGCTAAAGAGGAAAACTATCCACACGAACGGTAGTGGTAAGAAAAATATTACTTGGTTGGCAGCAGCAAATGCTGCTAGAATGAAAGCAGGGCATTTGAAAATTTTTAAAGGTTTGAATGTGTGGCCGAATTGGTTACCTTAAATTTTATGCAGACACTGCATATGCTGCGAGCGGTAAGGGGTGATTGACATCTGAAATTTTCGCTAATTATTTCGAAAAAGCTTAATACCATTTTTATGAAGTGAACGACCTGTTTTAGGACGCTACGACGGACGGGCCACTCAGGTGACCGCTAAAATTGTTACATTGGCTACACACAACCAAATTACGATTTTAAAGCTCCCAGCTCACACTAGCAATTAACGCAAGTGGAACGCTAATTTCGTTGCATGACAATGAAAACACCACGGATAAAAGATTCCAGAAAAATAATTTTCAGTATTATTGGGAAGCACGTGGAAAATGTTTCCCCCAGAAGTAATAAAAAATGGTTTTCGTAAGGCTGGTCTCGTCCCCCATAACGTCATTTGATAAATCGACGTATGATCCAGAAGATCTGCTTATATGATAGGAGCAAAAAATAAATCAGTTGAACACTTGGATATTGAGAATAAAGAAAACAAAGAAGACAACGGAACAATGAAAGCAACCAGTAGGGAAAATCAAGAAAACATCCTATCAGCAAGTGAGCCTTAGCCAAGTTGCAGCCATACAAAACCAGAGCTGTAGTTTTCAAGATGTTTTATTAAAATCAATAAAAGAATCAAGGTTGCAATTCAAGAAAAAAACTGCTTCAGGTGCAGCCTATTTACACCTTCACACTTGCCCATTGTGGCGAAGAGAATTATTATATTAAAAGATTAGGAGGGTGGAAATTAACTTATGTTGCTGGATACTTAAAATGCTCTACAAATCGAAAAAGAGAAACGTCCAACAAAAATTTTCATTGGAGCGCTTCATCATCTTTAGAATGCAATTTAGAACCACTAACGTCTTGCACAGATCAGTAATCAGTAATCAAAAGCCAAGATTTGACGCCTCTTTCTGAAGAAACTTCGTCCGAATATTTGTTCGCCATTTTAGAACATCTTCTTCCGCACGTTTACAATTAATATCACTAATAATAAGTAAGACGATAATACTTCTCTTATTCCAATTTATTTGTATTCAATCTTGTTATGTTATTTTTTTCTATTTGTTTTAATACAGATTAAAGATTATTAAACTTTCGATTTATTTTCAACAGCTTGTAGAAAAGAAAGTGTTCCTAGCTCATGCAGAACGTGTCTTTCCCGCACTTGATTGCTTGCTTGAACTCCACTTCGCGTCATTCGGACAACGGCTGTCGTGTGCAGGAAAGTGTCACTTTTCGCACCTGTTAAGACTATTTTGAAACCTTGTGCCATTCAAAAAGATTTATGACATTAAACATCATGTTGCAAATTATTAGGAATATTTTATGTAAAATGTAATTATTGCTCATTCGTCCTCATCCTACGTACAGGTTTTAAAAATGCCGCCTTCGCAAGGAAATCATCAACGTACGGTTCTCGGTCCAAAGCGTAAAAAACATTAAGATATTCCTATTCCTGCAGAATGGCGAGGAAGAATCTCGATGATATCTTCACACCAAGTGATTATTATCTAATAATACCGCGTAAAGATAGTGTTTAGTTAATAACCTCGTTCGAAAAGGCTTCGGCAAGAAGACAAGCCGTAGATTATGGACGATACGTGCACACGTTCGAGTCAAAGTCCATATCAGGCGCGGGCGAAGCGTGATATGTATAACACAACCCAAATAATTGGTTATAATAGTCCGGGTTCAAATCGTGTGAACAAAACCTTGCAATCGGTCCAAGAATCATCATTTTGCTTTTTGCACTTATGCTCGATCCCACGCCGGTCGGCCAACTAATAAGGGTTCATTAGATTGCACTGGTGAGGAAATTAGATGCGCTCTTCTTGAGTTTTGATTCCGGATTTTGCATATCTATTAAGTTTTGCATATCCGTTAGAAACGAATATTTTACTGCTCCATAGATCCAATTACTCATTAAAATCGCTTTGTTGATAGGGATTCATACTGTATATTAAAAAAATGCGAACAACCCAAGATTTATATACACGTCAAAAAGTTTCACCGCAAAATATCTATAAGTAACCCGGATAGCATGTTAATAGTTCCAAACGCGATATTAAAATTCAATTTTTCTCTAAATAATCTTCTCGGGTCACGACATGACCCACAATTCTGAATGCCTATTTGAATATGTGATTTATCTGTAGGCTTATTTCTAAATAAAATACGAATAATTTCATTTCATTCATATTTTAGTATATATTGTAGTTTACCATAATACGAAACGTTATTCCAGGTCCGTAGTTAAATAATGTTATCTCATGGACAATTTTGTTAATTAAGGAAGTAATTTCTCGGATTTATTTAGATCACGTTAATATTTCTTCCTGCGAGGCACAATAAGGTACACGAAAAAACGGAACGCTCTTGGTAAAAACTCACTTCTCCGATAAATAGTAACTTCCGGATTCAATTTGACTTATATCAGGTAGAGTCTAAAAAGCTGGATCTGACATCATGTAATTAACTAAATTAAATCTAAAGCAATATAAATGGTCAATTATAAACAGGGTATTTAAAAGTTTTACTTTTCAAGTCGGAAGATACCAGGGTTAAATTCCAGTGGATGAACCAGCATGGAAGATAGTGAATCTCTTTCCCGACCCGCATCCATTTTTCTATTGACTGATTTCCCTAAGTTATGTTGCTAGGATTTAGATCCGCTCTCCTTGAAAAAAATCTATGTTTCGGTCCAAAAAATAGCTCTGTAAAATATGAATTATTTTATTTTTTTAATGTAGCAACAAAAAGTTATTTTTTATACATAATTTCTTAATGTGTCTGTATAAAGGCTTTAAGCAGTGTAATTAATGATTATTTGTTTATTTTTAGAAAAAATACCACCATCGAGATCGGTGGTGATAAAATGTCTCGTATAGACATAAGGAGAGGGGTTAAGCAGAGTGGTTCAGGCTTAAGCGGACGACATAATACTGTTCGCTGATACAGAGAAAGGGGCCAATAAACTATTAAAAACTGCTGTGGATTTCTTCGCCAAAAGAGGGGTGACCCTTAATATCCCTAAGAGCACTGCACTCTCAGTGAAAGTAAACAGGAGTAGTAAGCACATTTATACTATTTCCCACCCCCTTTTCTATGTCGAGGGGTAACCGCTTAGCCAAATTGTACCAGTCGACTTCTTCAAATATCTAGGGAAGAGGTAAGATCAGATGGGCACTATAGCGCAGGATCTAACAGAGCTAAAGACGGGGTTGAGCAGGATGCGAGCTGCGCCCCTAAGGCCTCATCAAAAATTCACGATCTCACACCTTACACAAGCATCCTATGTATTGAAAATGTCTGACACAATTATTAATTTAAAAAACTTATGATTTACATCTGTCACGAGTAGTCAAATAGGTAATAAAAATATTGCATTTTAATCTTTACGGTCTAAATTTCGTTTATAGATAAATATTATATTTAAACCTAGTAAACAAGAATTTTAAAACATTGATAAATATCGACACTGTAAAATTTGACATTTTTGACAGACTATGTCAGTAATTATTTTTCATTAATTTTCCCTAATCTAATTCTAAGATTTAATTCAAGTCGGTTCATATATAGCAAAACTGTAAAATTTGACATTTTTGACACCCTATATACTATGATAAAAAATATTTTTCTTTTATTTTCCCTAATCTAATTCTAAACTTTCATTCAAATCGGTTCATAAATAACGAAACTGTCAAATTTGACATTTCGGACATACATACATACTTTGTCAAAAAAAATTTGTCTTTCATTTCTGTTATCTAATCTGAAAGTTTATTCAAATCGGTACATAAATAACGAAATTGTCAAATTTGACATTTTGACAGATATGTAGATAC
>MU183954.1:104355-118816 GCA_016904865.1 Pissodes strobi
AACGAAATTGTCAAATTTGACATTTTTGACAGATATGTAGGTACTACCTCAAAAATGTTTTCCTCTTATTATCCCTAATCTAATTCGGTTCATAAATAGCGAAACTGTCAAATTTGATATTTTTAACAGATACTATGTTAAAAAATATGAACTTAGTAAACAAGAATTTTAAAACATTGATAAATAGCAAAACTGTAAAATTTTACATTTTTGACAGACTATGTCGATAATATTTTTTCTTTTATTTTCCCTAATCTAATTCTAAGATTTCATTCAAGTCGGTTCATAAATAGCGAAACTGTCAAATTTGACATTTTTAATTGTATTAAATAATTTCATTCAAATTAGTTCATAAATAACGAAACAGTCAAATTTAACATTTTTGACAGGTACTACATATGTTAAAACTTATTTTTCTTTTATTTTCCCTAATCTAATTATAAAAAAATATTTTCCTTTTATTTTCCCTATAATCTAATTCGGTTCATAATAAATAAAGAAATGGTAAAATTTGACATTTTTAACAGATAGGTACTACGTCAAAAAATATTTTCCTTTTATTTTCCCTAATCTAATTCGTTTCATAAATAGAGAAACTGTCAAATTTGACATTTTAAACAGATACTATGTTAAAAAATTATTTTTTGGAATTTTTGCTAGTACAATTATTATATAATTTCATAAAATATATATATTTTTAAATTTTCCTATTCCAGTTATATAATTTCATTCAAATCGGTTCATAAATAACGAAACAGTCAAATTTGACATTTTTGACAGGTACTACATATGTCAAAACTTATTTTTCTTTTATTTTCCCTAATCTAATTCTAAAATTTCATTTAAATCAGTTCATAAATAGCAAAACTATCAAATTGGACATTTTTGACAGATACTCTGTTAAAAATATTTTTCTAAAACCGACATAATTTGAGAATTACCCTGTATATTTTTGAAAGTTTATTCAAGTCGGTTAATAAATAACGAAACTGACATTTTTGATAGATAGGTACTAAGTACGTCATAGAATATTTTCCTTTTAGCTTCCCTAATCTAATTCGGTTCATTTTTTACAGATACTATGTCATAAAATCGACATATTTTGAGAATCACCTTGTATCTTCTAATCGAGCTTCTAATAAGTAATAAAAATATTGCATTTTAATCTTTACGGTCTAAATTTAGATTTAAATCACAGTATAAAATAACGGCAACTTACCTTATTTAACAATATTATTCGAACATCTAGAATAACCCACAACACACCGTCGCGTCGGCGTCGTCAAAGTATCCGTTACGTCTTATCACAAGCAAGATATTTTATTTATCACAAGCAAGATATTTTATTTACTGAGCGTTAACCGCGCCGCGCCGATTCAGTGTCGAAATTTCATTACGTCGAGGTCACGAAATCCAATATTATCCGTATGCGCTGGTCGAGGTAACGACATCCTTACTAAGTTTCCATAAAAGTGATCCCAATAGCATTTTCAATACTAAAACTGGAGGTGGTCAAGGTGAACGTCATCCCCAAGGTGATGGACCAACTCTAGAACCCGACAGTAACCCTCAGTGCCTTAGGGGATGCCGATAGGGCAATCAGAATGGCAGTACGACAGATTCTTCACCTACCAAGAACATTCTCGGATGATTTAACCCAATTAGGGACGGAGGACTTGGAGTGTTGTCCATGAGAGCTCACGTACCGAAGATAATGAGGAGCAGACTAGTAAATGTAGCCACATTAGACGATCCAATCTCACGATCAGTCTGCAACCTCGGGTACGTGGAAAAGCTCCGTCAAAGATTGGATCGGTGAACAGCTCAGCTTCCGACTGCCGTTCAGCAAACCACATCAAGCGAATGTAGTCCTCACGATTGGACAGTGGCTACTCCGGAAATGGTTTCGTACAGGGCAATGCAAGTACAGCAAGAGGATCTTGTTTCTGTAGACCCCCACCATTCTGGTCGGGTGACGACTACGTTAAGTCGGTACAACTACGGGGGAACCTTCTTCCGACGAGGGAGATATTGTCCAATCCTCTGAAAGCTAGACATTACCGGGCCGGATGCGTGAGGAATGAGTCCCTATCCCATATACTCCAAGGATGTCCGGCAACGCACTGGAAACGAATTGCTCGGCATGGCTGTGTCGTTAAGCATGTCGAGAAACTAGCGTCCTAAAAGGATGGAAGGTGAATATCGAAAAACCAATCCGCTTGGCGGACGGACAGCTGAGGATACCGGTTCTAGTGATGGCGAAGGACAACGACGTTGTGGTGTGTGACGTGACGGTATCGCCGACCCATCAGCGTTGCACACGCTCACGAAGTAGCCTATTACTCTGAGGCACGAGTGCTAGATGCGCCTCGGCGTAAATTCCGCGAAAAGAACATAATAGTAGAGTGCTCATTTTAGGAGCACGGGGTATCTGGCCAGAGTGCAATAATAGCGTAGCGAGCCAGCTAGGATTGAGCATGTATGAAATATGGCAGCTCGTGTGTAAAACCCTTATTGGAAGCATCGCGATATACAGACACTTCAACGCGCTGAACTTGGGCGGGCATTAATGTTTGTGCTGTTTTAGTGCTTTTGTACTTATATGTCTAATGCTTCTACAATCATCCCTCTAAGGAGAGATGCTCTTATTTTCTGTGTGTTAGTTGATGTTAAATTTTTATGTAACTTTTTCTTTAAGTGGCGTGTTATCTGCTGTCACCCGGCTGTGGCTGTTGCTCAATCAGGAGAGGTTTCCTTAGTCCCCAGTGGGCGGGGCGTGGGGACAACTCGCTCGTTCAAGACGCGGCACAGTGGGTGATGCGCTTGTTACCCGCACCATGCGCCAACTCTACGCGCCCTCTGATAGCTGTCGCTCTAAATTTAGCATCTTATCATTTGAACTTGAGCAGATATTACTAGAGGGAGGAACTAGATGAAGCCGCTAATGAACTACAACAAGCCCGAACCGAAAGTTTACAAACGGGAAGCAGACCACGTAGAAGTATCTGATGGAAAAAATGGTTTTCAGTGGCAGAGAACAGAGCTTCCGAGAAACTCAAGAACCAGAAAACATAATATTATTAGAGGAATAGCGGGTTTAACAGGGCTAAGAAAGAGACTGGGAAATATTCCTTCTAATTCAGATATGTGAAATTCATTGATCGATAGCGAGACGCTGGAAGAAGTTGTTAAATGGACAAATCAAATAATTACATCAACGAAAAAAAGTTGTCTAAATTCACTAATACTTCAAGCTACAAGATTAAAAAGTGTCTTAAAAAGTTTGAAATTCTGTTATCTTGCCTTAGATTTGACGATAGCTTGAATCAGGAAGAGCGAAATAAAACCAACAGCGGCTATAACTAACATTTTCGGTAGTTTTGTATCTAACTGCTAAACACTGGGAAATTGTGTGACTGTAGACGAGATGCTACTTCTTTTTAGAGATCATTGTAGCTTTCGAATTTACATGTCCAAAAAACCTGCGAAATACGCAATTTAAGTAACGTACATGACAGAAACTAAGTCCTCGCATATATAATGTGTATACATATTCAGGAAACGACTCGGATGGTCTTGGAATTTCAGAAGACGAACGGAAGTTATCGAAAACTTTTAAATGTGTAATTTGGCTATCGAAACTAGCAGGGGGCTCCAATCGAAATATTACAGCTGACAACTATTTTTCTTCAATGGAGCTAGTCGATGAATTGGAGAAACGTGACCTCACATATGTGAGAAGTCTAAGGAAAAATAAATAAAAGTAAAAAATAAATTTTTAAAAACAAGTTTTTATTTAAATGCACTAAAAAGAAGAAAATAAATTTTGAAGTAAATCAAAACCATTATTTTGTTACATTCAACATTTTTATATGATATAAAAGCTTGTCGCGAGATTTTCCTGTTTAAATTTCTCGCGACAAGCTTTTATATCACATAAAAATGTTTGGTCATTGAATTACTTGAACCTCGTCTAAGACAAAGACTGGAGACAAATATTTCTCGAGATATAAGAAAGGAAATAGAAGTTTTATGGATCTTTCCATCGAGAATACAGGCAATAATATACCAAATGACAAACTTCGTAAAAGAGAATTGTGTAACATTCTTCCCTCATCAAAAATACTAACTATACATGTGTTTGTTGCTCCAAGCCTTTATGTTTGGAGTGTAGTAGAAAAGTTTGAGTTAATTCTATTCATGATTAGAATATTTCATTTTTTTTGTAAACATTTTTGAAATAAGTAAAGAACATGTATATTTTTTGCATGTATTTGTTTAATAAATCTCTCTTCTTTATTTTTATTACTTTTATTTATTATTTTTATTGGTTTATTCTAATTTTAATTTTTCTTACGTTGAAAATATCATGTTAGAAGCTAAGGATTAAGATACCGCATCTTTGAATATATTGTATTGCTAAAGTTATATACTATATACACTATAAGGTTTATAAAAAATTAACATAAAATTATACATTTAAAGGAAGAATATTCGAGACAACAATAAACTTTTAACAAAATAAATGCTCGTCCAAAAAAAAAAACATGATAAGCTTTTCAGATTCTGGAAGGCCGTTCTCATAAGATTTTACGTCGATGTATCGTTTTGCACAAACAAGGATAGCAGGATTTGAAATCCAAGCCAATATCTCAGAGCTTTTTCGGCAGTTTTAAATTATAGCCTTCTAAAAATATTGTTTTTCCAAAACAGGTCTCTTTATGTAAAAAATACGAAATTCTGCTCTTGTTTCATGTCATCAATCTTTCTACTGATAATCAAGCAATGTATTATTCAAGCACAGCCAACATTATACTGAATATCTACATTTGGAAATGTTGCTAATACATTCTTTCCGGCTTTGGTAGCTTTTAATATTCAGTGACTGTAACATTCCGCTATCCGGCTAAAGCTCTATCATTTTGTTGCTGGTTACCATATAGATTATCAAAATAAAACTTGAAGGCTCGTTCACGTAGAGTGTGAAATGCTCAAGAAATTTGATAGAGAATAACACTTAGCAATAGGAGTGGCCTACTAAAGTGCCTGGTATGAATGTTATAGAGCATTCGTGGAGTAGAATAGAATTAAGGTTTTAATCAAAGGCAGAATGAGTATAAAAATCTGGATAACATAGCGAATTCAATTGAAACAGAACGAAAAGTTATTTGTTGCAGCATTGTTGAGTAGCATGCCAAGGAGGGTGGCGAATATGCAGCGAGTCGGAGGTGGACCAACCAAGTATTAATAAAAACGTGACCGTAAGTAAAAACAATTTAAATTTCTCCAATTTCTCTCCGTCTTTCTTCTTCACTCTGTATAATATGCATATATCCTTGTTAGGACAAGGCGGTTTCCTGTGATAAAGCCCCAATGGAATGATTTTTAACGTCTGAAGAGTTCGTCAAGGTACGACAATTCCTTTACAAACCGTAGCGATTTTCAAATGATGCTTAAATTGGTTTTTTGGTTAAAAAAGTGACAAAGATTTCACGAGGTATTGACTTGGATTTTACATCGCGTGTATTACGTAGTACAATAAGTAAGTTCTGAAGCAAGCGAAACAGCTAGAGCTTTTTCAATTTTTCGACTTCTTTCTTCTCAACCCTGTATAATATTCAAATATATATGTAAGCGCAAAGCGGCACTTTAACGTGTAGTCCAAATAAAGCAATCTATTAAGATCTGAAAAGCTCATAAAAATCGATCAATTCGTTTTTAAACTATAGCAATTTGAAAATGGTGCTAAAATATTATTTTTTTCCTTTTTTTTGGAGCAGTTTATTACATTTAAAATGTATTTTTCTAAATATCACAGTTCTAAATCTAAAACGCCATCCATTCTTATCATGGGCGAATTCATTTTGGGCATCTCGATAACCATTTTGACCAATTCCGCGAATTTCCTCGGATCTGCTGTCGTTTTGGAAGCTGCCCCATCAAAAAAATTGCTAATTCCGCTAGAATGCGAGGCCTTTACAGAACCTGGATATAAATGAAAACGTACCATGAGCCTTGAAGAGGGGACACTATCACTTTTTGCTTTAAGTAAAAATTGAAACTCAATAGAAAATAATACATTGTTTAAAAACTGTGCGATAATATACACGTTACGGCACTGTTCTCAGTTTGGACAGTAGCACCTTACCATACCAGTACCAGTAGATAATGTGCATACTACCCAACTAGTTTTGTAAAATAAACAATGCCTTAGATAATGTTGTATTTACATGGTAACCATACATTTCTAACATTTATTTGACAGAAATAAATCTTCTGTCGCCAAAAAAAAGCAATTTGGCAAACTCATTTTCTGGCATGTTTCCATAACTTTGAGTATTGTTGTATGGCATGCTCATTTCTGCAATGGCTATGAACTTTACCGCACTTATCATATAATATACTATATAATTATATGGCGATAATAATAATTTCTCTATTGGATTGTGTACACTCCCCTGCTCCAAGTTCCTCTTAACTTCAGGATGAATGTAGTAAGTTTATGCTTTATGTGTCAAATTTACCAATAAACTTGATAACTTATTATACCATGTAGTTATATTTAAAATGATTCCGGGCTATTATACTGTGCGTTAAATAAAGTATGACTGAACAAGTTAGTATTTTTTAATGGATTTTACGTGAAATTCTAATATGTAAAAAAAACAGCTTTTAAAATAAAGGAACTTTTAAAGATCATGCAAAATATGTTTAGTTGAAAATTATCGTCTTGAATTCAGAGTCAAATTTGGTACCAAGAAAGAAATATTAGATATAATAGCTACAGTGCGGATAATAAAAACCTAACCACATGTTTTGGAATATAAAAACCTAACCACATGTTTTGGAACGCCCTATACTAAGCGATTATTGGTTTATAGAAAATTAAAAACATCTGCAATGCTTAGTTACTTATATAATCAAACAAGCTCTAGTTATAATATTTTCAGCCGTGGCGTAAGGTAGCAGGTAGCAGCCATTCCGAAATTTAGATTAAATTCTTCTTAGTAATCCCCAATAACTATATAAAACCGTTTTTAACATATTTGTCATTTTTTTTTAGAAGATCTCTCTTTATGGAACTTATTGTCTTTCTAGTATAAAACAATGATAAGGGTTAGCGTATTTAGGATGCCACAGAACCTCAGCTAAATAACCCCGCCTAATTGGCTAGATAAGCACGTGTGTTATACTAACTCCGCCCGACAATGTTGTTTACGCTTTTTCACTTCACGCATTATTTGTATTCATGCAATGCCATCCGCTCGCTGCGGGGCGCAACCAACAAAAACTAACCCAAACTAACCCAAAGCATACCAAAAAAACTAACTAATCCAAAAATAATGAATAATTTTTTTTTGCAAGGTCCGGGCATGGAACCCATTACTTTGCGTTCTAAACACGCGAGTCTTACCATCTGAGCCAGGCGTTCACATACCAAGTTTTCTCGAAAAGTGTCATACAAGTGCGTGAAGTGACAATGCAAATGCGAAGGCATAGGATAATGTTAATATTAGAAAACTACGACTTATTGCCCCAAAATTACCACTAATTACCAAGACTGTGTACACTAAATTACCACAATGAAAGGCAAAGATCACAATAAACCTCTTTAAAAAATGAGCATAAGTCGAAATATAGTTGAGCATAGGAACAGTAGCTATAGATAGACAGATTGATCGATGGTAATTTAAGAAGCTTTCTGAGTATCAAAGCAGGAAATTTAAATTTCTTCCCTTAGGTTTCAAATAAAAGGCCAGTCAGATACTAATATTTAAGAACAACAAATACTAACTAATACTAATATTTAAGAGCAACAAATACGTTTTCAAAAAATCGAAATTAATTAATATTTTAAGAACAGCCTAAGATAGTTATAGGAAAATATTTAGCAACGCTAATTAATAATGAGCGTTTATTTTGAAATTCGGCGCACATATAGAGTGTTACATTTAAGTTCCAGAATTGCTGCTACTTTCAGATACAAGTGGCAACTTCGCTTCATTGAATATATTATATTTCTAAAGCTATATACTATATGCACCAGTAGGTTTATAAAAACATGTCATTTAAAATACACTTATAAAATTTAAAGGAAGAACATTCGAGGAAACAATAAACTTTTAACACAGTAAACTGCTTGTCAAAAAAAAAAACGAAAAAATGCAGCTTTAGCATGAATTTTAAAATCTATAGCATAGGCGGAATTTGATAAGTTTTTAGAATCTGAAAGATCGATTCAATGAGATTTCACGTCGAGGTATCGTTTTACGCTAACATGGACTGAGAAGAAAGTAGTTTAAACATTAAAAAAAAATAAGCTGTTGCTGTTTGATGTATTAAATAATAGTCCAAGAAAATATCTCGTGAAGTTTTTGTATTCCGTTTTTAATTGCAACCTTCTGTCAATAACAATATTTCTTTCGATAATCAAACGCAGCATTATGCTTTTAGGCCTAGTATTGGGATGAATCACAAATTATGTTGTGGAAGTTGTTAATAATTTTTTTCCAGATTTGGAAGCTAGTGTCTAGTGACAGTGACATTTCGTTATTAGGCAAAATCTCTATCATTTTGTTGTTGGCTGCCGATCCTTTAGATTATCAGAATAAAACTTGAAGGCTCGTCCACGAAAATTGCTTCAGACATTTTAAAATAGCATGTATGGAATAGAATAAAATTAAGGTTAAATCAAAGGAAGTATGAGTATAATAATCTGGATGACTTAGTGAACGCAATTAGGGCTGTTCGCCAAGACTTTATGGGGACTTTGATGAGCAGCATGCACAGGAGGGTAACGAATGTGTAGCGAGTCGGTGGTGGACCAACGAAGTATTAATGAAAACGTGACCGTGAGTAAATAGTATATTTCATTGCAAGTCCGGAAACTAGGCTTTTCCGGTGCGCGCATGACAGTTTCTGGTGTGTTCGTAGCCGAACACCGGAAGTCGTGCAAGCACAGGAAAAGCTGTTTCTGGACGTGCAATGAACGATATTTTTCATAATACCTCTCCGAAATCAAAACATAAACATAAAATTATTATAATTTTACGTATCCAAAATCATGTCATAATACATTTTTTGTCATACGCTCCCAAAAATAGCTATTTTACGGACTCATTTGAGTTAGTAAAATACTTCTTTTTAGGCCTAGTCCCTAAAAGTCGTCATGGCAACCTTTACGGACTATTCCAAAATTCCTGAATATGTCTAAATGTCAAAAATTTCGAATGACATGACAAAATTGTCAAATAGTTGCTACGATATCAAATTCTAAGGTAACTTTGTCGTACATTATGATTTCAAAAATTATGGTAAATTTGCAAATTTAAGCGTTCTGAAGAATTGCAAAAAGCGTATAAATAAAAATTAAATTTTGGGAGCGTATGACAAAAATAGTGTTTGTCACACGTACCTAAATGAAGTTTTTCAGGACTCATCTCGGCTAATGCCTCGTCCGGAAACAGCAATGATTCGTCCTGAAAAACTCCATTTTAGGTACTTGTAACAAAAATAACTATTGTATTAAAATATAAGCAAGACACAGGCATTTATCTAATATTCATCAAGCGTCGCTATGGAAATGTGTCTGTATGCTTTATTGTAATTGAATAGGCAGCTAATTTTGACGTATTTGTGACAATTAATGTCAGAATAAATAAAATAATTTTACTTAAAATTAGACTATTGACGCTAAAATGTACTAGACTAGTATCAGTATCAGTATCAGTATGGAAGGGGTGGCCCCTAGCGGGCCTTGCACTTAGGCCACCAATTGGACCCGTTGTGCCCCCAGCCCGCATTAGAGAACCTCCAGGATGCCGGTCCTCCTTAAGAAAGCCCGCATCTCCTTCAGACTAACACGACGCACTGAATCTGGCTCGATCGACGTCACGCCAAAGATTCTGAATCTTTCTCACGCAAAGGCGGGGCATTCCGTAAGTAGATGGTATGGAGTCTCGTCGTCCTCCATGCACTATCTACACTCCGCCTCCTCTGCAATTCTCAGCAGGGTCAGGTGCCGTCTAAACCTACAGTGCCCGGTGTAGAATCCTACCAGGGCCCTGCACTCCTTCCTAGGTAGACACAACAGCCCCTTGGCGAGACTCTTCGCAGGCCCATGTATCATGAGCCTCGTCTGTCTCATCCCCGGAGCCGTCCGCCATACCTCCTCCGCCCGACTCTCCATCCAGGTCTCCAAAGCTCCTTCGCGGACACACTGGGCGATCCCCACACAGGGGTCAGGCCCCAAGTATCCGCGTGCGGAGCCTTCTCTGGCTAAGGCGTCGGCTGTCTCATTTCCCGGTACACCCGAGTGTCCCGGTACCCAGACCAGCGTAACCTTTTTTCGCTTTGCAAGTTCAATCAGCCAGCTTCTACACTCCCTTACCAACAGAGAGCGCGTACGGATCGACTTCAGCGCCATGAGTGCGGCCTTGCTGTCAGAGGAGAAGAAAATCCTCCTGCCACCGACATTGAGCCTTAACGACTCCCAGACCCCCATCATGATCGCAAAAATTTCCGCTTGGAAAACCGTAGTGTGCTCGCCAAGTGAGGCGTATAATTCCCGCCCCAGAGCCTCACAGTACGCACCTGCTCCGGACAGTGTTCCCATTCTGGACCCGTCTGTGAACCAGACTAGTCCATCCCAGGTTCCCATCCTTCCCTCCGTCCAGTCCTCCTTTGTAGGGAAGAGGAAGTTTAGCCCCTCGGTGAAGCCTATCTCAGGAACCATCGCGTCACCTGGCATACCCAGGATGGCTAGGTCCCCAGACAGGCCTCGCCATAGACCACAATGGCCCCAGCAGGAGCCATTGTCCCTCCATATCCCCACGTCAGCCAATCTCATGGCCGCCCTGGCTGCCTCGTGCCTCACCCGGTCCGTCAACGGGGGCAACCCCACCAGCACCTCCAGGGCCCTTGTGGGTACCGTCCTCATAGCCCCGGTGATGCAGAGGCATGCAAGTCGCTGTAATTTGTCCAGCACTAGTCTGGACGCCATTTTCATGGATCCTGGCCACCAAACACCCGATCCGTGCATGAGCATCGGAGCGATCATCGTCCTGTATATCCATAGCATAGTTTTCGGCCCAAGTCCCCAGGTCCCTCCCAGCGCCCTACGGCAAGCCCACAGGGCACTGAGCGCCGCCGCGGTCTTGAGCCGAATGTGTTCCTGCAAGGTCAGTTTGGAGTAGACTAATTTTGTAGACTGTATCGCTGTATAATTTTAACCCAATTTATTATACTTTATACTTATTTTGTGAACTGCAAATTTAGCACTTAAAATTAGGGAGCCGGAAAACTTTCCCGTGCGAGCGCACCGGAAAGACTTACTTTCTTTGCTCTACGGAGACGTCGAAAATGATAGTTTTCATAGAGGTATTATGAAAAACAACTTACACTTCTTACAATTTCTGCTCATGCCAATATCCTTGTTAGAAAAAGACGACTTCCTAAGATAAAGACTAAATGAAACGATTTTTCAATGTCTGAAGAGTTCGTCAAAGTTCGACAATTCGTTTACAAACAACAGCCATTTTTAAAGGATGATTAAAGTGTTTTGTTATTATTGAAAAAAAAAATATTTTTTTGAGAAAGCATAAATTAAAAAAATTACAACAAATTCTCGAGATATTGACTCAGACTTCAAATCGCATCTATTACATAATACGATAAATAAGTTCTGACGCAAATGACGAATTTTAATGTAAATTTTTAGACTTCTCAAGGAACCCACCTTTCAAGATCTGAAAATCTCATAAAAATCCAGCAGTTCATTAACTATGCTAACCCAAACTATAGCAATTTGAGAACGGTGTTAAAGTTTCTTTTTGAGGAGCATTTTATTATATTTAAAATATATTTTTTTAAATATCACAGTTCTAAACCTAAACCCCATCCATTCTTATCATAGGTGAATTCATTTTGGGCATCTCGATAACCATTTTGACCAATTCCGCGAATTTCCTCGGATCTGCTGTCGTTTTGGAAGCTGCGCCATCAAAAAAATTGCTAATTCCGCTAGAATGCGAGGCCTTTATAGAACCTAGAAATAAATGATAACGTACCATGAGCCTTGAAGAGGGGACACTATCACTTTTTGTTTTAAGTAAAAATTGAAACTCAATAGAAAATAATACATTGTTTAAAAACTGTGCGATAATATACACGTTACGGCACTATTCTCAGTTTGGTCAGTAGCACCTTACCATACCAGTACCAGTAAGGTGCATACTACCCAACTAGTTTTGTAAAATAAACAATGCCTTAGACAATGTTGTATTTACAAGATAACCATACATTTCTAACATTAATTTGACAGGAATAAATCTTCACAGCAATTTGACAAACTCATTTTCGTGCATGTTTCCATAATTTTGAGTATTGTTGTATGGCATGCTTATTTCTGCAAGGACTATCAACTTTACCGCACTTATCATCTAATATACTTTATGGCGTTAATAATAATTTCTCTATTGGATTGTGAACACTCCCCTGCTCCAAGTTCCTCTCAACTTCAGGATGAATGTAGTAAGTTTATGCTTTATGTGTCAAATTTACCAATAAACTTAATACCAAGAAAGAAATATTAGAGATAATAGCTACAGTGCGGATAAAATATAGGTTGGTCCAAAATATACTGGGTATACTTCATTTAAACTTGTATCAGAAAAAGCGTTGTTTTGGATATACAGGGTGTTGAAATCGTTTTCTTCTCTTTTCCTAATTATTTTTTATATTTCACTTTTAAACTTAGTCGATCTTATAAATATTCAATTTTCTAGCGCTGATTAAATTATTTTTGTATCACCAATGGTGGAATATTTTAAGTAATGAAGGTTACGCATAGTACGCCACTGCTTTTCTGTAATTTTTAGTAGCTCCTGCACACCTGGTGGTTCGGAGGAATTTCCGGAAGCCAGGAAGCCTCAGGGTCCACTTTTATGAAGATGTATTCAACCGGAAATTTCTATGAGAAAAAAATATATACTAATTAATAATTTCGGAAAAAAAATGAAATAACAAACCGGACGGAGATATAGAAATTTGTGGGCAACATAAGTAGCGTAGCTTCTCCTAAAAAGGCGGCATATTTAAAAAGAAAGCCACAAGAAATATATAAAAAAAATATACTTGTTATAACTTACCATTAGGTACATAATGCATTCTTAATAATTTTTAACGACACGATCTATCAGGAAATATAAGACAAAGTAGTAATATTAACTATTTTTTACACGGAACGTATTAAAAAATTGAATACGCTCGCATATATAAAAATCAATATTTTATAAACAAAGTCGGCAAGATCGACATTTTAAAATACATTTATAGGAATAAGTTGAATAAACTGCGGTATTAGTAATATAGGTATAGTACTAAGTTACATATTTGGAGACAGGACCGTCTTTTGACTATTGTAGAGACAACTATTTTATATGATTCTGAAACAACTAAGTTCTACAAGCTCTTCTTTTATTCGCAATCTAGAGATAGAGTTATAATATTATTATTATAAGACAATTTGCAAAGATAAGTTTCTTTTCGTTGCATGAATATACCAAGCGCCAGTCGAAGTTCATGCTAGTCTCTCCAGCAAGCGTTCACGTATGATACCTTCAAACAGATTAAACGTAGACTGCAGTGGAGGCTAGAAAAAGGACTTACAGAGGATCAAATTGAATCTAGAACGTAACAAAACTACTAATGATGTTATGTAGTGTACATTAATTGTAAGACAATGTGAAATGCGATATGTCTTTTCGAATTCAGGCATTTCTTTTTGGCAAACGTTGGGGTCCATTGTTATTGGGGAGAGGGAATGTGTGAACTACTAAAATGCATAGCCCACTAAGTAAATATCACCCTGTGCTAAGTTTGAACTTGAACTTGAAAAATATTATACAAGCATTCAAGACAAATTATAAGCAACGCTACAGATCATCGCTAGCGATTGTAAACCTTAAGCGTGTATCAATCATAAAATTTTATTATATAAATACTCACGCGATCCATCAGTTCGGCAGACTTTGTCTCTCACCCAAACCAGTTCCTTGCAAATACACATATGCGTAAGATCCTAACCAGCAACCTTATTTCTTATCTAAGCCCCTATTTTGATGCATACATGTGCGTGAACTCGGTCTCCCACCTAAAGTAGTAAGGTCGAATTTACGATAAATGTGTCAAAGTTCTAAGAAATATAACTTCGAAGCAGAATTTGTCAAGTAGTTAGAATGTAGTGTAAACTCTAAGTGCAATTAAGCCACGCCTTGGTTGGCGTGCAGGTTATATAGCCCAGATTCGGGATCGACCTACGTCAGGTGAGAAAAGAAGATAAAGAAGGCACATCAGTTAAAAACAGTAACAATGTCTATAGACTTGATAAATTTACCCTGTACCCGATTATTAAGGTCCACAAGTCTTTTGGATTAAGGTATACTTTTAAATTGCTTATAGG
>MU183954.1:135793-149728 GCA_016904865.1 Pissodes strobi
TGGGGAAAATAAAAACCAAATCAGATAAGGCATAGGCAGAACAATTCAGTACATACAAAATAAAAAGAGTTTAAAATATAAAGAGTTAAATGAAATAAAAATACAAAATCAAATCTTTATGGACCAAACAACACAGGTATAATATAGGCAAGCTAAACACAAATAAATCGTACTGACATATAGTTTATCCAACAGAAAAGCAGCAAAATACATAACCTGTTGATTGTTGATATAAACAACGCACACATGCCTAGCCAAAAAATAGATGGATTAATTGAAAACCCAGAGCTCGTATTACCATTTTTAGCTACAGGCAGGATTCATCAAACCAAAAAAAAACGAAGAAACACAAAATTCTGCTAATGATAGATCTATAACCTGTTTACCGAACATCTACAAAATTATCACTGTAACAACAACATATAAAAATGACCAACAACTAAATAATAAAAATATAGAGGCAGAGTGCTAGAAAGATAGTAAAAATAAAAGCCAATGGTGTTAAAAGTCACTACTAATAGATATCACAATAATAAAACAGGTTGAAAACTACCAATAAAACCTACAAATAACAAACATCGATTATAGAAAGGTCTTTAATACGGCTGAGACAAATCCAAAAAGTATGTAAAATACACACTGGCGATCTAAGATCGTGTCTCACCTGCAATGAAAAGTTTGAAAAGAAAAATACAATTTGAAACTGCATGGAATTTATTTTATTAACATTAATGATTGAATATATTAAGGTGATGCCCTCAGTGCTCTCTGGTTGTATTTACTTAATAAATAAATGTTAAAATGTAAAACATTTTACATATGAATACTGAAAAATGAATGAGTATATCAATTAAAAAATAAACTAGATCATACAACAATAAATCGAATACGAAGTTATTAAGCTGACTCCTGAAATCAAATCCCAACTCAAAAGATCACTATTCCCATATTTGTCTACTCCTTGAGCAGTGTCCGTAAGCCAGGTGGAGGCTATACGTCACTTATCGTTGCCCGTACCACATCAGACAGCTTCAGAATTGCGAGCGCATCACATTGTTGACAAAAATGTTTAATATTACACTTCACGTATGTCCCTCCGCGCGCTACGGGGCGCAACCAACAGAAACTAACCAAAACTAAGCATGCCCAAAATGATGAAAACACTTTTTACACATATTATTAAAAATAAAAAAAAAACAAGCCTTGCCACTGAAATCGAACCCGGGCCGCCGTATCGCAGTCGCAGCATCCAACCACTGAGCTACGAGACCAGTTGACAGCAATTCGCTAGACCCTAAAGATATGGTGTTTATCAACAGTGTAATGCGCGTGCAACTCTGAAGTTCTCTAACATGGTACGGGAAATGTCTACTCTATAGGTCATACGTCGACACTGGCCGATACTCTGCACCAGCTACTGACCACACTCTTACCAGGCTCAACAGGCGAGGGCTTGGGAGGTGGGGCCGTGTTCAGCATTAGAGCTGACTATGGCACTGCCAAAAAGATGGTCACCTACAACAGACTAAGGTGGGCAATTGAGACCGTTGTCCTGTTTAAGACGGCAGATGAGGATGGGGTCCTCCCGGCGCGGCGCTGTTGCAGCGGGACGGAGGACTAGATTGGGAGATGAGGTGGTAAGGGTCGAGTTATCGCGTAGATGCCCTCAGGAAGGGGTTTTCCCCCTTTCTGTAGTGTCTTGTGGTGGATGAGATTCTACGCATCCTGAGAGTAGAGCATGTGGTCTATGTACAGGCAAAGGCAGACGACGCGATGTTGTGATTATGATACAAGATACTGGGGTAGGCAGAAGCTTCTTAGGAAGCACTGACAAGGTTCTCGCAGTGGTGTAGGGCTAATGAACTTAGGACGAATCGCAACAAGATAGAGATAGGTATCTTTACCAGGGAATGGAAGCTGGAGGTCTCTTCCAACATTATGTTGGAAAGGGCCCCTCTTGTAGCTAAGAAATGCGTCAAGTATCTGTGTATCTGGTTGGATTCTAAACTGACCTTTTAGGAACACATTCGGCTCAATTACGCGGCATCGCTCAGTGCTATGTGGGCTTGCCGAAGGTCGTTAGGAGGGGGCTAGAGCGGTCATAAGATTCGCTAATGCGGTGATGTGGAGGGACAATGGCTCCTATAATGGCCATTGCGGTCTATGAGAAAGCTTGTTTGAGGACCTAACCATCCTAGGTATACCAGGTGACGTGATGGTTCCTGAGATAAGTTTCCATGAGGGGCTAAACTTCCTCTTACCTACGAAGGAGGATTAGATGGAGGGAAGCATGGAATTATAGGATGGACTAGTCTGGTTTACAGACGGGTCCAGAATGAGAACACTATCTGGAGCTGGTGCGCACTATCAGGCCCTGGGGCGGGAATTATCCAACTCGTTGGGCTACAACGAGCACACAATGGTTTTTTTTTGAAATTTTTGCAATCATGATGGAGGTAAGGGTGACGGAGTGTTGGAGCTCGCTAATTGAACTTGCAAAGCGCAAAAAGGTTACGCTGGTCCTGGACCTGATGCCTATTAGTGTTCGCGAAGAAGCTTTAAAGGTCTGGACGGAGTGTCGAGCCGAAGTGGTATGACGAACGGCTCCGGGGATGAGGCTCATAATATATGGACCCGTAAATAGTCTTACCAGGGCCTACCAAGGAAGGAGTGCAGGGCACTGGTAGGATTCTACACAGGGTTCTATAGGCTTAGACGACACCTGACTCTGCTGAGAATTGCAGAGCAGAGGTAGTGTAGATAGTTCATGGAGGACGATGGGACCCCATACCATCTACTTACGGAATGCCGCGCCTTTGCGTGGGCTAGATTCAGAATCTTTGGTGCAAGCCGGATTCAATGCGTCGAACGTGTTAGTTTGTAGGAGATGCGGACTTTTTCAAAGAAGCCCGTCCTCCTGGAGGTTTTCTGATGCGGGCTGGGGGCACAACGGGTCCAATTGTTGGTCCAAGTGCAAGGCCCGCTAGCGCCTGCCCAGACCACCCCCTCTGATACTGGTACCGATCTACTCCTTCGGCATAATAAAACGGCCCAAAATGGCACTAGAGAGCATGCATATTCTGGCAAGAGCACAACTAAGCCATCAAAAAATTGCATTCTAAGGGCTCGTGTAAAGAAAGAATATCATTGGGAAGAAAACATAAAAATTTCAACTATATTAAATAACCTGAAATCAAAAAAATAAAAAGCACTTATTTTTAATAAAGTTTGTCTAGATAATGCGATAATTCTAAATGTATGATAAAGTTTGAGAGAAAATAACTGGCGCAAACGTCGCACAGTGATGGCGACAAAAATAATGTTTAACAATATTGTTTATATTTAGGGAGTAAAATTTGTTAAATTAAGATATTAAGATATTTAAGTACATTTGTAATTTCCTGAATAAAAAAATAAAATAACCTCTACAGGGTGTATCAAAAAAGGCTGCAGTTGTTTTTTTATTAACTCGTAAACTTATAAAATTGTTCTAATTAGGATTACACAAAGTCTTGTCCCGGTCAAATAACTGAAACTATTTTAATTATTTAGTCTCTATGCTAGTAATTGAATTGAAACTTTGTATTTCGTGCAAAATCTTTAATAGCACCCGCAAGGGGTCAAGTCGCTAAAGATGTAGCCGCTCAGACTCCATAAAATTTGAATAATGGGTTTTAACAGCCCCTCTTTCTGTGTGATTTGAGATGTAATTTTAATTTGATTTTAATTTCAATGTTTAACCTGTGTGGTGTCCAGGAGTTTGATTGTTTGACTCGACTGTGCTGGTTCCTGACAAAGAAGCACTGATGATGGCCTAGGGCCGAAAGCACTCTGCATTTTATTACTATTAAAGATTTTGCACGAAATACAAAGTTTCAATTCAATTACTTCCACGTGCACACAGCCTTAAAGTTTATCTAAATCTCTATGCTAGAAATTTAACATTATTTTATATTATACGGCTCTATTTTACTAAGGAGCATTAATAAAAAAAAAAGTGTTTAAAACTCTGTGACATCCCCGATTCCTAATTTTCATTAAAATTGGAGAAGGATTAATATTCAAAAAAACTGGGTTCTGCGTTCAGAAATAAATAAGTGCATATTAAAATTGTATTGAAACATCTGATTTCGGGCTTTAAATGCCTCACAACTCATTGGTATGTAAAGATTCCTTCATCAAAAAAAATTGACGGAAAATATAAAGAATGGGAATAATTTGCAGTTGAGATTCGAGCTGTTTTTAAAATTACAGATGGTAACAAAAATCTGAGGGTCCAAACAAGCTTACATACAAACTAATCCAAACTACAAAAATTTTAAAATGATGGTTTTTCACGTTTGGAAAAAAATTATATCTTTTGTTAGAGGGCTTTAATTAAGAAATTAATAAGAAGGTCGCTTGTACTTCAAATCGCGTCTATTTATTAATACAATATATAAGTACTGACGGAAATGCAGCAGCTTAAGCTTTTTCATGTTTTGATATTGAAATATCTTTGTTAGCGCAAAGCGCCATCTCGGCGTGAAATCTCAATGAAACGGCCTTTCAGGATCTGAAAGGCTCATAAAAATGCGCCAATTCGTTTTCAAACTACAGCAATTTAAAAATTATGCCAAAATTGTGCTTTTTCGTTTTTAGGTGGAACTTTCAAGGGATGACCCATATATTTTGAAATACATCGAGTTTTCAGCTATTCGAAGCTTATCTTGAAGAAGTTGTTTACAAAACGATAACATTTTTTTACCATATAAAATACTATATTTACTAAATAACTTACCTTTATTAACATTGCAACTACAAATTGTGGTTACTTTTAAATGTTAGTCTATACTGGCAAATGTTTGACATTTCCAATCTCAAGCGTAAGACTGCCTAAGATTTACTCATACTACTTATTTTCGTTGAAAATCTATTTTACTATAAATGTAATAATGTGAAGTTTTGCCAGATCGAGATAGCAAAGAAAACACCTGTCTTATCTTTTATGATACATTGTTATGATAAGACGCTTAAATCTTATAATGTTTTCTAAATTAAGGCAGATATAGATAACTAAATACGTGTAATTAGACATGAGAGGATATATCAAGCGTTAGATTTTTAAAAATTTAAAATCCCCACTCAGAATAATAATACAAATGCACTGGATTTAGGTCACTCGAAATAATATATTAAATCACCATGTAAATCTTATGTTTTTTATAAATCAATGTTAAAGGCTCTTACAACACCAAGACGGACTGCAGAGAGAAATTAGAATCCCTGATGAATTTTGACGATCTAAATTCTACCTGAGTCATGACTCGGTCGCAAAATTATTGTGAAAATTCCTTTGCATAATAGACATCTAAAATATCCGTTCTCTCAATTACAATTTGCCACTGGGTTTGCTCTAAATCGTTACCGTCGGCACCGTCATAATAATAGACTACGAAATCCTTTTGATTTGCCTCCGTTCCGTTTGGAAATCGTTCTGCTACCGTTTTCAATTCAAACTATTATAAAGGAATTATTTTCTCGGAATTAGACGTCGCAATCTCCAGATAACCGATCTACATATAGGGTTTTGTAGCCTTCATAATTTTTTTTCAGGAAATTAGTTAGCTTTTTAAGTCTAGGCATTATTAATTAATTAATTTTAACTCTTTACATTTTTTGCATTTTCTTTTTTTCTTTCAATAAAACCTGAGGTTATGAACAGGTGGACTACGATCAGATGACAGTAACAAGAGTATCTTCCAAGATAAGGCACGCTCACGGAGATACATCAGAAACAACGGGGGTGAAAGGTGGCTCAGAAGACTGTACAAGATGTATCAAATCAGGATAGTAACAGCTAGATTTAACAGGCAGAACCAAGTCGTCAAAGAAGCTCTAAAAGGCATAAGAGATACCAGATGGAAGCAGAGGCGTCGAGAATGAACAGTGATCACCAGTGTAAAACATACAAAAAAACTGTGTTGTGAAACACCACTGTGTGGTGATAATACGATGACGTTCACGAATATTGACAAAGTAGATGTTCTTGCTGACACCATGGGAAAGGATGGACGACTAAATGAACACTTCGACTTGGCCGAAGAATACAGGAGACCGGAGGCATTTGTTGTTAAGAGATTTGTGGTTAAAAAGGCACTCGGCAAAGACGACATAACCAACCTCATGTTTAAGAAGCAGCCAATGCATTTAACACCGTCATTCGATCTGGGCACTTCTCTAACAGGTAAAAATATGCTGAGCTGAACAGAGTGTAGAGAACCCAAAGTTTGCTCAAAACTGCACTAAATAAGGTGATTCTTGCCAAAAGAATTAAGGATGAGACTGACATATCTGAACTGATTGACCCAGAGTAGTTTAGTTACATAGAACTTCAGGTCCTTAGGCAGGTTGAAACTATCACAAGTGGTTTCTGGACTAATAGGGCCCCTGGAGCGATCCCGCTGGACGAGGCCAGCCACGTTAGCTATACAGAGAAGATCTCCAGATGCATGCAGAACTACTTTAGAGAAAAAATATTTAGTGTCAAGGTGGGAAGCCACACCTCTGTCCCTAGACATCTCCGAATATCAGTGCTTGGCGCTCACGCTATTGTTGCTTTGTTGTGCATGCAATCACAAAATTTCTGCTTGATCCGAGGAAACCAAGCAGAATAATCAAGAAGATAATTGTCAATATCATTTAATTCCAGTTAATATAAACATCGTAACATCCAGTTTTAACTCAGCTAAACATTTATCTTCAAATAAGAAAGCGAAGCGCCCTGCAAATTTTATCCTGTAAACTTCTAATTACAGATGTCTTGTGTGAATATTTAATTATGTTTGATTTCAACTCTGTACGTGGTTTCTCTTTTTCCTTCCATCAAAACGTGGAAAATACTACAGAATGCTCATAGTCTATGATGCAGGTAGCCTACGATGAGGCGACAGCAATAAACGGATATTTTCTCAGCGAAGATACCCCAACGAGGTATGGTAAGAGTCCATAGGTAGCTCAGAAAGTTCTATAAGATGCACAAAATCTGGGAAGCACCAATTATATTTAACGGGCACAGCCAAGTTCTCAAAGAAGCCCTGAAAGACTTCAAAGATGGCAGGTGAAATCAGAGGCCCTAAAAACTGGACACTAGACACTAGTCAGGCAGATTCAGAATAGCTACGTTATGAAGAATCCTCTGGTCTTCCACGGCACGGTGCTAATGAAATGGCGTTCGTGAATATTGGTAAAATTGAAGCACTTGCCGATACTCTAATAAATGATAGACGACTAGATGAACACTTCGACTCGGCTTAGAAATATAGCAGACTGAAAGCACTTGCTACTTTAGGCAAAAATTAAGAAATTCATGGCTAGAAAGGCCGCTAGGGAATGATGACATAACCAGTCTCAAGATTAAGAAGCCTCCCAGAAAATTCACAGCACGAGGAGCATGAGGACTGAGCACTTCCCTAACGGGTCATTATGGTGTTTAACAAAAATTAAAAGAACTTCGCATGAATATTTTAGGTATAAGCGACGTTCAGTGGGCTGGTTTAGGAAGAGTTCCAACGAACAAATAAATGATATGCTTCTAAGCAAATAATGACCCAGCACGTCAATACGGAGTCGCAGCTATGGTGAATGAACCCGCCAGTTGTTCTATAACTGGTTTCTTGTTAGTGTCAGATCGAGTAATGTTACTCAAACTCTACGCCAAGCCAGTTCCTTTGAAGATAATACAGTCAATGCTCCAACAGCAGATAAAAGCGAAGATGAAATAGATATTATTTACAAAGATTTTGAATCCGCAATAAAATCTACAAAGAAACATAAGATCAATAACGTCATGGGAGATTTTAATGCCAAAGCTAGACAGGACAAGGTATAGAAATGTGTTGGAAACGAAAATATTGTCTTTTCCAACCTGTCCATCAAACAACCGAAACCGAGACTGTGGACATTGAGATCGCCCGGCTATAAACCAGACAATATTGTACGAAAGCAGTTAGTTAGTTACTGAAAGATAAAAAAACATCCAGGAACCGATGTCAGTTCTGCTCATAATCCTTTAGTGGCCAGTATAAAACTAATCTAAAAAACATAAGGAAATCTAGCAATAAGCCTATGCTCGACCTGCAAAAATTAAATAATACAGATATTCTACGAGACACACAGCTAAGGATAAATAACAAGCCAAAGGGCAATTTAAGCTGCCAAAATGAAACAAACGTCGACGAAATATTACACAAATCAAATTGAAAGTGCAATGGTGCCAGTAGCCGAAGAATATTGTGACAGTCTGATTCTGCCACTATAAAAGATTTTAAATATCATTTTATATGGTGCATTTAGCAAAGAAAGATGCTATATTTTGTGGTAAGAATTATTGAGTATTAACCTCTTCGGTTAATTAATTTTAAATTCATTGATTCGATTTGTTGTCAATAAGCTTAAGGTTGCTGCATTTATTAATGTAAGTTAATTCTACTCTACATACGGTTAATAATATATATGCACTAGCTGCTATAACACTGTTGTGGCCTTAAGTAGCCATTTTGATCATCCCTTTCTCTTATGTTGCCCTCAGGCACTTTGTGACTATATTTATTTTAGTTGATAATCTGTGGCTCGCTTAGGTTTCATCAAACCACTAAAATAAGATATTATGTTAATAGTATAACTGTGCTTATTTATATTACATTAACTATGTTTGCTGGCCCTTCTTTATTGAATTGGGTTAATAGAGCCTACTGTCAAGCCTCTTTAGATCCGTCAAATTCATATTCTACTTTCGGTGTGAACATTTCATAACTTTTTGGGGCCCTGATTTGCTTTAATTCAAATCTCCGGCTGATTACTTTTTGGGACCACTGATTTGCTTGAGAATCTCATATTTATCTTTCCACGCGGCGTGCTGCAACTTTTGTAATATTCGGTTGGTACCTCTGAGTAGTAGCCCAATAATTGTTGCTTTTGATTTGGATTTTTAAAGGTTTATTATTTCGTTAAGGAATATTTCCTAGTATTTCTTGAAAAAATTAATTTTAGCTCATTAATAATTGTGGCTTCCGCCGTCGTTTTACAACCATAATAAACGAGAACAAAGGCGTTTATTATCTTAGAATTATTCCTCGTATTGAATCGTTAGAATTGTTAGGAATTTCTCGGCACTACAATTTTTTTTCTGATTCAATGCTTTTTCTCTAATTTCGTGGAAGGCAAATTGATTGAAACGGATGCAGAGTTCTTCTAGAAATACCCATCGGTGAGAGAGGAAGCGTTTTGCTAATAGTGCAGTCATAGTGGACTAAACGTTTTGTATTGTGTTAATACTACCCTTCTAGGGGATCTGTGAGTGAGTCCCTAATTAATGTTTGACATTACCTAGTTATTGGGATATTCGCACTGCACTACGTAAGCTTTTCCTGGAGTTTATTTGTTTTATTTGCCTGAAAAGCATGTGGCCGCCATGACGCTAAAGGTTATTTTCCATTATTTCTAGAGGCTTTCCGAGCTCATCTTAAAAAACCGAGGCCGTCGATCCTCCAGCAGCCCTCCCACTCAAGAGAGGAAATTATTGCTAAAGTTTTTTTTTTACATTGACCACCAATTGCATTGCATTTTATGAGATATTTTACCTATTTACTTCTTTTTATCATACCTGATTGTTTTTAATGTGACTCTAGTTTTGATCATATGGGGAAGTTTATAGTATTTAAGGGAGATTCATACCTATTTCTATATTCAAGTTGGTTGTACCTTTGGTATCTCTTTTATTTGCTGATGGTCTCTGAAAATCCATTGATCTCTTTTGGGGCTTTGTTTTATTAAGAAAATATTTGTATGCCTCCCTTGCATATTTTTTTCATTAAAGTTAGGGGCTTGGTCTTATTAGTATTGGTTTATTATGCGGCTTTACCACCGGGATACCCCAATGCCAGTTTTACCATCGGGGCTATCGAGTGCCATTAAAAGTTTTATCTCTGGGCTATCCCACTGCCAGTTTACGTCCGGGGCTAGAAGCCAGTAGCTGGGTCTTGCTACATGTACCCGGCGCCTCCACCAGAGGTACTTCTTTAACTCAACTGCTGAGCTTGACGTCTTTTCAGCAGCGATCTTCAACCGGATCTAATGTGGTATCGGTACTATTATTATATTTTGTTTTATTATTATGAATTTAGCACTGTTGATCGTGCCTTAAGATAGCTAGCATAATGTCATTAAATCATTTACTTTTCCTGCCGATTGATAATCGTTTTTAATATTTAAATATAAATTTAGCAATGTCGGCCAATTCTTAATTATTTCATTCGTTGATTCATTTGTTTATCTGGTCGATTGATATAATTATTGTGGCCTTTTATCAATTGACATTATTATTGCTACATTTTTAATTGGTGCAGCTACTAGCTCACGCATACATTTACGTAGGTAATAATCTTAGGTAAACCAAAGTGATCACTTCGGATGTATTGTAGTGTTTAGAGCGTATAGGTGTAAGGCATACAGTACCGAGTTAACAACAGAATTGGTCTCAGTACATCATCATATCGTATCATTATTATTAATTACTTAATAGTCTTTTTGACATTATTTTGCCTTTAAATTGCTTTTAAGTTTCACTGTGGGATTGTTGTTGTTTGAATTAAAAAGAAACCTAGAAGCCAATAGATTCATCCTTAAACTTAGATTGTGATTTCTTGTTAAGTTAAGATTGTGTTTTCTTGTTTGATAAACGTGCCTAACAACCCTGTACAACACGAGCGGAGCTTTTCCAGTTTAGCTGGTAAGAACTGGTGGCGCTATGGAACTCCACTCCCGGAGCTGGGTATTGCAAACACGTCTCTCCGGTGTTAGGTTTGTTTTAATTGAAATCTTTACTTGCTTTCCTTTTAACTTTAATAAGAAAATCGTGTTGCAATATCAAAGGAGAAAGACAAGACCAAAACAATGTTGAATGACAGACAGTATTCTAGAGCTGATGGACCAAAGACGCCAGAACACAAACAGTCCCTCTAAATATAAAGAGTTAAATTCCATGATCAAAGCGGAGATCAGGATCGTAAAAGAGAACTGGATTCGTAGGCAGTGCAAAAGATATTGAAAAATATGAGCGGAAATATGACTGCTTCAGTCTGCACAAAAAGATTAAAGAAGTTACTGGAATGAAAAACCACAAACAGCCTAGTTTAATAAAGGATAAGGATGGTATTTTGATCTCGGATATCAGAAACAATTAACCAGGTGGTCAGAATATATCGCAGAACTTGTCCATGATCACCGTCCGTGCATGCTGCCCAATTTCACTGATGATACAGGACACGCTTTTAAACGGACAAAAGGAAGCAAAGCGAGTGGTCCTGATGAGTTTCCAGTCGAGCTTCTAAAACTAATAAACAATGGTACCATGCAGATTTTGGTAACCTTATTTAACACTGTTTATAGAACAGCAACTATATCGAAGGACTGGCGAATGGCTATTAGCCAAATGACAAAGAATATTCCGACCATTGAACTATTGCCCTAATGAGTAACACACTTGCAGTCTTTTTAAGAGTCATCTATAATAACACATTTGCTAAAATATAATCGGAAATTAGTGAGAACCAAGTAGGATTTAGAAGAGGTATGGGCACCAGAAAATGTATGGACATGAACCAGGACCTATTATGTTCATTAAATGTTCATTACATTAATTCCGAAAAAGCTTTTGCTAAAGTCATAACAAGTGGAGACATGCTAAGGTGATTATGGTGTTTAGCAAAAATGGAAAGAAGGCTCAGTTTTCTCAGAACTAGAGACCGGTAAGTCTCCTCCCTGCACTCCGCAAGATAATTCCTGTCAAAAGAATCAGGGACGAGACAAAGACATTTCAACTGATTGCTTCAGAGCAGTTTGAAATTACATAGACCTGCAGGTATTTAGACTGGTTGAAACTGATACCAGTGAATTCCAAATTAAGCAGGCCTCTGGTATACGATCTTGCTGGACGGGGCCAGCCACGCCAACTATTTGGAGAAGATTTCCAGATGCGTGTAGAACTACTTTGGAGAAAAAGTTTAGTGCAGGATATGGAGCTAAACCTCTGCCCGTAGACATTAGCTACGAGTACCAGTATTTAACCTTCACAGTATTGTTGCCTTGTCGTGCTTTCAATCACAAATTTCCTGCTTGATTTGAAGAATCCAACAAGAATAATCTAGAGAATAAGTATGATTATCATTCAATTATAATTAAGATAAACATTGTAATATCCAATTATAATTGGATAATCTTCAAATAAGAAAGCGATTTTTCAATTTCACCCAGCAATTTCTATCATGTAAACTTCTATAAAATCGATTTTTATCCTACGCTTAAAGTGACTGGAGAGCTCCAATAAATACTGCCGGTAATATTATCCTTAATTAGCTATAAAAGGTTTTGTGTAATGTTGTGTGTGTAGTACCGTACGTGTCACATAGTAGCCAATAAAATTTTATATCGCATAATGAGAATACAATCCGCCGCGTATAGAAAGCCGCGATTCGTAGATCAAAGCTCGAATACCGCTCAGATGGAAACGAGAATTTTAGAGATGATGTGATAAATCGGACGCCATTAGCTATGCGAATGAAACTTTTCTGAAAAATCCTCCCCTTTCACCAGATTTGCATGCACCGTGATTATCGAAGATTTGATACTAACTGTATATTTGGGCAAATATCTCCGAAATTAATATATCATGGTCGTTTTCGTGCTTTCAAAATTGTCACTCTTTCCTACCATTCTATTTTATTTCTTTGCAATATTCGCACGCAGCACACAGCTAAATCAACTAGTTAAGTGTTGTAGTACATCGGAAGCTGTTAATCATGTTTTTTAGAATACATAACACATAATCGAAATATGTATTACTTACAATACTTTCTTCAATGATCAGTCAACATATAAAAACATTAATTTCTTCCTCATGCAAATTGTGTTTATTTTTAAATCATATCTGTGATAATATTTGCTTAAATACTCGTTTGGGAAACTGAACGAGATTTAGTTGAAAATTTAATAAAAACAATCTAAGTATTTGTAAATAAATTCTAGAGTTTTCTCAAAATTAAATATCGAAGGAATCCTAGGGATTTTTTCACATAAAATTCAGAGAAATTTGGCGGTGTTCCTCTGGCATCACTGCTGCTGACAGTAATATTGCTTTGGTGCCACGTTTCAACTGTAGGACCCGCAGACGATACACCGATGTTTGAAATATAAAATTTAATCAGTCATGGCCCTGGATTTTCAATAAATAAACTGTTCGTATCAGTTATACTGTCACATGATGAAAGTGGAAATCAATTAAATGATGGCAACTTATCCTCTGTCAATCAAAAGTTTATTTTGCAAATCCCGAAAGCTTCAGTTAAAAGTAATATGAACAATTTTGTATAAACGAACATTTTAAACTTTTTCCTCCTCTTTGTGAATTAACTAGTATTTTATAAAAAATAGTAGGTAAAGAACCACATATCGTATGAATTAGCTACAGTAATATACTTATTACGATGAATGGTTTTAAATGCTTTTTGCGCATCTATTTTTATTATTAATAAATAATTTTTATCATTTATTTTTGTCCGTTTTGTATTTAAAACCTCCACGCCCTATTATGACAAAGCTGTGGATTTAGGGCGCCAATCGTATATTAATTAACTACGACAAATCGAAGAATTTATCTCAAGATCAACGATTCCTTTCACTCCCTGTATATATATCCATGATGATCGTGATACACTTATTATTTAAATGTGAAACTGAAGTGATCTTAACCAGATTTACTTTAAATTGAAATGGCACGATTCGCCTTGAAACAGTAAGAAAATTGACATTCCCAGTGAAGATTTTTATAGGATGTTTTTATTGCTGCTTGAATGTCATCTAAAGGATACTGCTATATATTTGTATTAAGGAAACAGCATG
>MU183954.1:154728-167340 GCA_016904865.1 Pissodes strobi
GCTCCACATTCCTATTCTTTTATTCTTCGTCTTTTCTTCGGATCTGTCAAACATCAATTGATTTAGAATTTAAAATTTACGTGCCTAATTGCACTAAATCATCGGTCATTGTTTAATAATAGACCAAGGCACACAATCTGGTATTATAGCGAGTTAATTATCCTAGACATTGATATGGCTGCCCGAGCTGTCCGTCAAACACACTGCAATCTCATTTCGATACAACTATACAAGATGTTGGCCTGTTTTTATATATTTTGCCATTGAATGCTACGTGTTTCATGTCCAAAAAAACATAGTAGATATCAATATTTCAATAGTCTTATTATAGTATATTAGAATATTCAAATTTTCCTATGAAAATGCGTATAAGTTAAGGAAATTCTTTAAGAGTTGATTGAAAATTCTACAACCACTAAATATTTCCATTTACGACTGGTATGAAAATTATTAAAAACAGGATAATAATAATAATAATAATTTGTGATGCTGTCGAGACGATACGAGACAAGAGCAGCTTATTTCTTGTGTCATATCGTTAACACGAGAGAAAAATCTTTCCTCGTATCGTCAAGAGTTGCAAATTCTTGCCAGAGCGACTCCTTCTCCGATCTTCATTTTACCATTTTTAAGTGACATCAAAGGTATATGTTTAGGAAAATAATTATACGTGGTGTTTAATGCGTATTTAGGCTTTTTCAAATCGTACACCATATTTATTTGAATTAAGAGTTGTGTTTTTCCAATGCTTTTAAAATACGCCGGCAAAGTTGCCAAGTATTTCACCTTTTCGGAGATTTTCTTCTTTAATTGCAGGAAAAAAATATTTTTGACAAAATGATTTACGTAGATATGTTCTATATTATTGTGGAGGATTCATGTTTGCCTTGCAAATGTTTGCTTTTGTCTACACCTTTATTTACTATATTTTGAAAAAGTAGAGCCTCTTCAGCTCTGGCTCCAGGGTGTAAACAGCACAAGTGCTAGTTTAGTGATCCTAACGAAGGTGAAAAATATAAAAGAAACTTGAAAACGGTCGAGGAACAAATCAACAATTTCTGGTTCCTGTATAAACAAAAATTGGTACAAAATTCAATATCTGTTATTTTCATTTACTAACCATTTTCATTTTTAGATTTCTTGGTTCTTGACAACGGGAGTAGATTTGTTCCTCGAAACGTCGACCGTTTTCCACTTTCTTTTAGGTTTTTCAGTTTCGTTAGGTCACTGAACTAGCACTTGTGCTGTTTACACCCTGAAGCTAGACCTGAAGAGGCTCTACTTTTTCCAAAAATTGTAAAGAGAGGAGCAGACAAAGGCAAACATTTGTAAGGTTAATGACCTGCTGACCGAAACGAATAATCCTGTTTACAGTTTTGCAGATGACACTACCTTTATCTCCCAATTTATATCAGAAAAACCTTTACAAGCGACTGAGACTTATCACCGCAGACAGGAGCAGATTACAGCAATTAATCAAGACCTGGAGAAAGTTTAAACTTGGGACGACAGAAATTTGGTCCAGTTCAATGCAGCAAAGACCCAAGCAGCCACGTTTACCAAGAGGGCCAATAGGGCGCGCGGCTGCGGGGCCTGACATCATTATGGCAGGATCGTCCACTCCTTCATCCTTCATCCTCGTCAATCGGACTACTGGGTATCCCGGTCAACAGCAATATGTCCTGGCATGACCACGTTACTAACATTGCAAAATCAGCCTTCCAGAAGCTTGGTGCGCTATTTCGCAATGAAAAACTGTATACACCGCAGCAATTACTCGGGCCCTACAAAGCGCAAATAAAACCGCGCTTAAAATATTGCTCACACATCTTGGGTGCCGCACCAAAGCACACCCTAAAGCTGCTGGATTCCATTCAGAAGAAAGCAGTGCGTCTCATCGGCGACCCGGAGTTGACCCTGAATCTGGATAGTCTGGAACACCGCAGAGATATTGCCGATATGTCCCTGTGTTACAGATATTTTCACGGCATTTGTTTCCGGGATTTAGCCCGTTTCATTTGGCCCCTGGCAACGCCTGCCAGACAGTCGCGACAGACGGCAGGAGCGCACCAGTTCGTCTTATAACTGGAAACACCTAGAACACCGCTTTACAAGAACTCCTTTGTCTGGCACACTGCATCACCGTGGAACTCACTCCCAGAACATGTTTCCCCCTAATTATAACCTACAACTATTCAAGAACCGTGTCAATCAACATCTTTGCACACACACACCGCTCGCCGAGTGCCATAGGATGTCACTTTAATGTGTTATTGCCAAACTAAAATGAACAAAGCAAGAAGCTTCGCTTTATTAAGTGAAGGATTTAGTTTGCTCATTTGAATTAACCCTCTAGTCGGCAGACCCACCTTTAGGCAGGCTTTATTCAAATCTCATTTAGAGATGCCTTGGAAATCTTAAAAATTTATTTCGACGATGACTCATATAATCAAGATTAAACTTCACTCAGGTAAGTTCATTTAATCTCACGATATATTTCACCATCGTCTCATAAATAGGTAAAGTGTAAAACTAATAAATAAAAATACATTCTGCCTAAAGGCAATAAAAACTCAACAATAGAACCTTAAACGACAATGCTCCTAACTATTATACGTATTTTAAGCATCTATTGAAAAAACAGCTCGAGCAAAGTTGCTGTCTGACACAAGGGGTCTGTTATAAAATATGGCAAAATCTTTAGATTTTTGCGTCCAACTTGCTGCTCGACAACTAGTATCTATGTTAATGCCTTTCCTAGCAGCCGTAGAGGTACAAAGCATGCCTGGTGCTGTACGCCGTAAACTTGGGCGTAACTACACCACGCTTTTGGAGTGTCATCTTTATCCATCTAGATACTGTTTGCGACGACCGACGCAGCTTTGTAAGGCTTGGACGTGGTAATGAGAAGGTTAGTTTCTGATGCTCGAATGTCTTTAGTGTTTCCTAAATAATTCATAATGTCCTGGCCACGAAAATTCATGGATCATCCCGACAAAAGTGCATAGTTAAAGTAGGTCGAGTTTTATTTTTAGCAGACGTTTTTAACTGTTTGGGAACTTTTATTCCTATTTTATCCTCAATCCTCACCATGTCCGAGTACTTTATTGAATTTTTTGTTTGAACGCGTTGCCCCGTAGCCAACATCATAAAGTCGCTAACTTATGAGTGAGTGTTTTCAAAGATCTAT
This sequence comes from Pissodes strobi, assembly GCA_016904865.1. NCBI lineage: Eukaryota > Metazoa > Arthropoda > Insecta > Coleoptera > Curculionidae > Pissodes > Pissodes strobi. Next base: position 157,919 of record MU183954.1, read on the forward strand.
CTTCTTTAGGAATAGATTTTGAATATCGCAGGACTACATTAAATCATTCCCAAAAATTCTCATATTTGGGAAGGTTCGGCCTTAAATGTTAAACACTTCTGAAGCACCTTTTGATACGAAAAATCTTGGCTTAAGTCTAGACCTGAAACTTGTGCTACTGCCGACCTATACGAATTTAACGAGCTATATGAGGCACCTTTTTATACTGAATTTTTTAAAATTTTAAAAGCAACTCCACTGTAGGCGAAAAAATATTGGTATTTCTATTGCTAAAATCCACCATAATCTTAGCCCCGCATTATATTATTTTACGGTTTCCTGAGTGATTGAGGCAAGCCATGTTTCAAGAGATTCCTGCGGTATTTCCCCTCTCTAGGGCCTGCAAGATAACACTCCTGCTGCCTGGGAGAGTGACTTCCAAAGAGGGTAAAATGTTCTGTTAAAGGACAGCAAATTTCTATTAGGTTTAAATTAGTCGGCATTGCAGGCCGGCCGAACGATGTGACCTTTGACACACGAAAAGAAGAACTGATTCGATGGCTGGCTAGCGGTGGAAGGGACAGCGGAGCTACCAGTTTGTTTTTCTTTTAACAGAGATACTACATTTTACCTATTTATGAGACGATGGTGAAATATAATAAATACATTTAGCGATCGGCTCAAGCCGAAAAATTTACAGGTCAGTTTAGGTATGCAATGTTTGTTACTGATGTGTTCGTAAAAAAAGGTTAACTTGTGATTTTGCTACTAATCACTGATAGCCTTAAAGGCGGACCTGCCGGTTTGTGTGAAAATTAGTTCATTTATACAAAACATTTAGTTTCTTACCAAAATAAAAGTTTTTGATTAGATATGACATCAAAGAAGAAATGACAGCATAGAGGGGATTCTTGTGGCCCTAGACAAGTGTATGGCTTATCTCAAGTAACTTCTGACGAAATGTTTGACTTTTTAGATAACTTAGTTGTCGAAAATGACACCGAAATTGAGAATGGGTTGCAAGGCGACTTGGACGACGATGACAGCATTGCTGACCCAGATTTTTGCCTTGAAGATGAAATAAACGAATGAAACAATACTATTTCTGAATCTTCTACACCCGAACCCCAATTGTTGAATTTAGGTACATCACATGGATGGATTACGTGGTAGATATCACATTCGCCTAAAGACTTCCAAATAGACATTGCGTCTATGTTACCATTTCATTGGCATGGCTATGGTAAACACTGATCTGCTATACAAATGGATTCATAAAGAATCGCCTCCTTTGCTAGTGCTTCGAACACAAGTAGCTTCTGTTCTTAGATAAAAAAGCAAAAATAGTGCATTTATTAAAAAACTGAGAATTCCATAGACACTCAATTTAATCCAATTTTATTAAAGACGCTACTTTGGAATAATCAGAGAATAAATTTAATGACTTCTATCAAAACAGAAAACTTCAAATGAAAAGCCTTTTCAAACAATCGTTTACGTCATGGTAACAAAAGATGAATGCATTACTGTCAATTTAATAGCATTTCTAATTTTATTGTCCACAAGTTTGCAATTTTACTTTGCGTTCGGCATATTATGTCCGTTGTCCTGCAGCTTTGATTCCCATTCCCTCATCCATGACTCGGTGAGGTTAAAGGCGGTTTGGTGTAGAGTTTCTGTTGTGGCTAATGCAGGATGTCTCGAGCGGAGTCTATTCCTTTCGAGGTCAGGGACGTCCAAGTGTATGGGCAATTGGGTTAGTTCGGGTTAGTTGCTTATAATTTTCCGGTATTCTCTAGAGATTGTGTTCTGTCTGTGCAGATGTGGTGGAGGAATATGGCTTAATATGGGAAACCATTGAGTGGGAGTTGATTTTATTGTTTTGGATATGATACGCATCGTGTTGTTCAGTTGGACGTCCACTTTTACTGAGTGAGTACTGTTGAGCCACGCCGGGGCACTGTATTCAGCAGCAGAGTAAACCAATTCCAGTGAGGAGGGGCGTAAGGTGCTAGCAGAGGAGGCTCAGGTAGTACCACATAATTTGTGGAGGATATTATTCTGAGTTTTCAGCTTAGCTGCTGTTTGGGCGAGGTGCTTCTTAGGACAGGTATTTTGGGGTAAAGTTATCAGTGAACAACTTACCCTCAAATGGTATATGCAGTTCTTGATTGGCATGTTTATTATTAAGATGAAAGCAGCTGACTTCGATCTTCGCAGCGCTTGGCCGCAGCCTTCACTTGCTAAAGTATTTGCCCAGTATAGCTAGGTCTCCCATCAAAGTGACCTCGGTCTCTTCAATATGTTTATGTCCAGTAGCTATCGCCCAGTCATCTGCATACCCAAATTTTCTTGCTAATGTTGCCGGCATATCAGTGTATAGGCTAAAAAGCAACGGAGCTAATACGGGTCCTTGGGCAGGCTGTTGTTCTAGTCGATCTACCCCTCAAGTCACCCGCTGAGCATAAAAGGCTAGACTCATTATCTATTCCTTAAAAATGGAATCGTTGTTCACACCATAACCAAGGAACAAAGTTTTGGTTAACCTCCCTTACCAGATTATGATGATACTGAATGATTTAATGTAATTGAGATTATGTTAAATGTGGTACTTCGAGAAGTGCATTCTCTATTAACGCGCTTTCCACTATGCGTGTTTTTAGAATTCTTTGCGTGTAATGCGTGTTAGATTTCTGCGTGTCTGTTGATAAACCCAAGGCGGTGTTGCCGTCATTCCACTCTATACTTAAAAAAGTATTGTCTTGTTGGTTATTGTGTTGATAAACCGAAGGCGGTGTTGACGTCGTTCCCCTTATACTTAAAGAAGTATTCTCTTGTTTTTGTTATGAAAAATAGAATGTATTTATCAATTGGAGTTCTTTCTCTCTCTTTCTCGTTAATGAAGATGGGCTCTTCGTGGAGGGGGAATATGTTGGGAAAACATCCCAGCAAGTGTATAACTTTCGTTTTTTCACCTTATAGTTTGGTGATAACACCCTGTATGTATGTAGTATGAATGAGCCATAATTAAACTCGGAATATATTTATTTAACCCCAGGTAAGCAGAAATTTGTGCATTTAAAGCATTGTATTTCAGTTACTCCTTAGTCCGAACCTGGTTTGTCGGTATAATAGATTCCGTCATATGCAACAATTCTCGTAAAGTAAAATGACACTCCGTCAAACAAATCGTTCTTAATCGTTTTCAATTTAATATATCTCTGTCTCCGTCAGTGTTGTGTCAGCAACAGTATGCCAAAGAAAGAAAGAACATGCTTCCACCCTCTCAAATGCAGCCTACGCGTATTTTCCCGCTTTATTTGTCCCTCCCGCGCCGGTAGGAAAAATTAGATTTCAGTGCAGTAAAAAGTCACACTCGAACAGCAGCTAAAGTTTCTCGTTGCTCCTTCGTGCCAAAAGTCAAATCCTTTTAGGCCATGTTCTCATATTGTTTGCACAGATATTTACAGAATATCTGATGTACCTCTGTTCCCTTTGTCCAAACTTGGACAAAGAACAACTCTTTTGGGCATTTTAACGCCATTCCTCGAAGCCAGAAACGACTTAGCGTCTGGTCTCACCTGTGATTGTGATTGAAGAGAAGAAAGTAAAATGGGGGTGTAAGATTTGTAGCTTGACAAATTGTGCCTGTAAAATTCAAATCAAGGGTTTGAAGTCAGATCCCTGTCTTATGGAGTGAAGTAGAGAAAATTGAAGATCAAGGTATTTTGCGAGAAAGACACAGTTGCTAGTTAAAACATAAAAGTTATTAAATTCAGGAAAGACAAAGTTTGATTTTCAAATAGAACAATCAAGACATTTCCTTCTTTGCCAAAACATGCCAAGGAATAAGGATTTATAACGAAACATTTATTATATCGACGCACAACAAATCATGAAGCTTTAGATGTAGGTAAATTGCTGCTGTTGGCGCTCTCTGCAATGTGATCAAATCTCGATTTTTTATCCTAAAGAGCCCTTAAATACCACATTACGTGCAAATCATGCTATTATTAAGAAATATATTTCCAAAAAGTAAAAACATAATAACATTGACGTATTGGGAAACTATCAACTTTTGAGCTAAGTAAATTGGGCTAGCACCTCATATTTTGGACACCCTGTATACTCATAGACAAAAAACGCTCGCTCCTTGCGGATCTCCATTATATTACCTTATAATCTATATACGTACATCCGCTTAATTGTATTTATTTAAAAAAAAAATATGAAGATGAGTTTAGTAATTCACGTAAGTTTCGATTTACATTCACTTTTATCTTCAATTACCCGCCATTTCCATTCACTTAATTTTAATTGCGATTTAAACTGCGCTCGGCTTCGTAAAAATGCATCATTGTTGATGGTCGAATGATTAATTAATCCGAGGTTAGTCAAACAACCATTAAAAGTTACTTCTTTGTGTTTAATTGCTGCACTGATATTTAGAATTGTATGTATGTTACCCTCAAGTTGATTTAAGTACAACATCGTTTTAGAATCATTTCTTTTTCCTTATAATAAAATTTTAATAATATCCCTAAGGCAAATATCAGTTGGACCCCTTGTTGGTGTTTTGTAAATCACCTTAAAACAAGTAAAGCACAATTTTCTGCGTCCAATTGACGAAACACCTCATGACCCGCTGCTATATCAAAGGCCATAAAAAAGTCCAACATCCGTAGCCCTAAAGATGTATAATATCAGAAAATAATAAGTATTTTTAACCCATACTGAATGTTTTAAATGAGCATTCAAATTTTGTACACTTATGGGTGAATATTGAATACATAATATAATCAGGAATTTTTTTTTCATCAAATAATAAAATTGTTATTTTTAATTTATTGTTAGTATTCCTACAAATTCATTAAGTGGCCTGGTCAAGATCATAAATACTAATTTTGAATATTTTCTTACACTTTAAAAAAGTCATGTCCACGGAAAAACAACAAGGACAACAGAAGTGATTTTTTTGTAAATTCAAGTTCAAAAGGTCATATTTTTGTGAAATATTAATTTTCACTTTGATATTGAACAAATTTTGTTATTTATTACAATTATAGTTTATCGATTAGTTCAAACTATTAGGATAAAATTATTTGCGTAATAGTTCCACGGAAGGGACATGTGTGATCACAGAGGTAATCAGGAAAAGAAATGACAATGTACTAAATTTATGGAAATTAAACATTATGTATTTGGTAACAAAATATTAATACAGAGTTTCAGGAATGTAAGCAAAAAGTAATTATAATAGCAATAATAAGCAAACTATTAGAACCCACAAAAGTTGACTGAATTTGTAGCTTCAGCTTCAAGCTTTGTGCACTAATATCATCTTCAGACTCAGAACTATTGGAAGTGTAGACCTCAGACACAGTTAACTTTCTTCTATTACACGTAATATCTAATTATTAACCGTTAAGGAAAAAAAGGGTTATATTTGTAATTTAATTGTAAATTTGTAAAATATTATTAAATAAATAATACGTATATTAAAAAGGATACTATTTGTCTGCTGAACAGAAATGGTACCAATTCCAAAATGCTGACAATACTGGTCTGATTTGCAAGTATAGCAACTTAAACGTCTTGCCTGCAGTTCTGAAGGACTGCTCCTAGACCAACACAGTTGGTGGATTAGAGTTGTTCATTTGAATGGTAAAATTTTCAAATTGGTGACGAGGGCAGCAATTTTGGAAAAGTCTTCATTTATTTTTAAAACACGTATTCCTTTACAATTTTCTTGCAGAGCTTCATAAAATTTGTCAAAATTATTTATATCTTTATTGTGACTAACAAGAGAGTCTGCAGTTCTTTTCACACACCCTCCAACACCATCAGTTGCATCTTTTCCGTGCCCGCTTGCACTATAATTCCAATATTAGGACATAACATTTAGCCTAGCTGCCAAATACCAAACTGCGAATCTGAACATGGTTTTGCTCTTGTATTGCGTTGAAGGCCCATCACTTAGAAAGTAAACTGATTCAAGTTTGGGAATCTTTCACATCATCTATAATCAGATCCAAGTGGCCACAAATTGATACAGGATCATGCTGAAGACTTTATGCTAAGGTGCAGTAGCAAACATGACCACCGAGATAATACATAACAACAGTATGCAACATAATTTGGGGCTTGGATCCCCCGAAATATGCCGATTGCACTTCTTCAGCGTACTTGCACTCATAATTTTCACTGAAGTCAAGGTGAATAAAAACTTCATTATTTTTTATATTCTGTTTGATATTTGTTACCTCTCTGTGTTGATGCATAATAATGTTCCTCATTCATTGTTGATGTTAACTGATTTACTAGTTCTGCTTTGGAGCACTCAAATTTTTCGTTTACAGTATTGACGAGTTGTGTTTCAATACCCTTTATTGTAACGTTAACCTTTTTGGATACCCATCTTTCATAAAACGTCGTGTCTTCTGCATTAAAATTATTATATTTTATAGTTTTAGAAGAACACCTTTCACAAGTTCTTACCCAACAGGCTCCAGTGTCTTTTAGACAGCATATTGATTTCGCAAATTCCCAGGCTGAATATTCATTTATCATTTTTTTATTCTTAAGTTTTGTCACCAAAAGCGACTCATTAGCATGTATTCGACATAAGCAGGTGTTTCTATCTTCGAATCCAAAATGGTATTAAAAAACAAAATGTTGAGTAACTCATGTTGCTGAAATTTGGAGTAGTTGTCACAAATTTTTATGCAGTTTGTTAAGGTTGCTATTTGGATACCGTATTTGTTTCTTTATTTTTTTTCTTGTGATTGTCTCTTCTTGCCTGATGTCATCCGACTATTCTCGTCATTCTCCAAAAACTTCGTTACGGCTGAACGAGCTTTTTGTTTCTTCCTCATCGTTTCTTTATTTTTTGTTTTTAAGGAAAGACTAGTTACCCTCCTGGATGTTAATATCTGCAGCTTCTTTTAGAACTTGAGTTCTTTTGATACTTTCCCGAACATATGTTTATCTTTTAGGCTACTTTGAATGCCATAATTTTTTTTTAATTTGATTTTTAAGAACTTCTCCAAATAAAAGATTTTCTTAACGTTTTTTTCTACTTCTTGTCCCGATAGCCTTTCTGATAATGTTTTTTCTGGAGTGCTTTTTTTCTAAGTCAATCATAGCGAGTCTTGTACTTGTTCTTAGCTCTTTGTAAGGCCTCTATTTTGTTTAACAAGTCTGTCTTTTCACGTTTCCATTTGTACCGATTTTGTCTAGCTTCTCTTTTTCCCGAGGCTGCCAGGCTTGTACCAACCGGAGTAGAGTTTCTGCTCGTAGAAGGGGTTGGATTCACATCTTCTAAAACAGAAGTGGGACTTGGCGGTCGTGAATTTTCTTCCAATCGTTTTTGTAGGTCAGCCTGCAATTTTCGAGATTGTCTTGATCGCTGTGCTCTGGCTATCCATTCCTTTCTTAACGCTTTTTGATCTCTCCTACTAATTCCTTTAATGCTCTTTGTCAGTCCAGCTTCTTTTTTCTTTCGGTATCGTTCTCGGTCCTGCTTTTTAATTAATTCATGCTGTTCCTTATTCTCTCTAAGCTTTAGTCTCACTCTTCTCATACTTAACTTCTTTTGCTCACGTCCGTCTCTTCCTGAGTTTCCCCTCAGCGTCATTAGGCATAATGCTCTCCTAACGATTTATAAAAAAATATATTCTTACATAACTTTCCACTAATTTACTAATATTAATCACTTCCGTGGACATGTGTTACTTCCGTGGACAGTTGATGTCCACGGAAGTGATGTCCACAGAAGTGAATATTAACCACGTGCTTTTTTCTATAATGTCAAGTTTAAAAAGCTATCGTAATAACATGATGCTATCTGCTGTACTACAAAACAATAAAAATAAATATATTTATTGATAATTTTTACAAATTATTTACCTTTTAAAGGCAACCACAGGTGTGACCAGGTGATCTTGTCAAACACACGTGCCGCACTCAATGTTTATTTTTTAAATTAGTTTTAATGTACCACCTCACTCAAACAATCATCAACAACTGACGCCCGGCAGTGTGAAACAAAATGACACATGCCCGATTTTACAGTATTGCCAGATTTACTTTTTTTGCATTTCAGAATGTCCACGGAAAATAACCCAAGTAACACAAAAATATTTATAAAGGTTAAACAAACATTTATATCACTAGTTTATAGAGTAAAACGATGCTATAAAAGGTAAGATAATCAATAATATATTACTTATATGGCTGCTATTTGTCTTAAAGGGACCACTTTACTCAGCTATTATATAAAAGTGTAACTAAATGCTCCAAAAAAACAATTCTATAATACTTCTATATGACTATTTTAACACGTATATATGCCTAATATATAGCCACTATATAACTTCTTGAACTAAGTATAGCGCTTATCATCACCATTATGAAGAACATATAAAGCATCTATATAGTGAAGTTAAACTTGCTCTTAAATTGCAATAATGCTGTGTAAGTATTATTATATGGCGCTTATGTATTTGGAAAGTTACCGCCTCATTATATCTTCTGCATATATATTGCGAAATGGTTACAGGAATATCACCTACTCCACTAAAACTCAAACTCAAACAGACATTTTGATAATTACAGAGGTTGTAGGAATAGCCATTCAGAATGGCGTCTACAGGATATGGAATTATTTAAACGATTTATGTATAAAAAGCTATTGAGGGCAGGCGGGAGTACCTAAAACCGACATGCCAGAAAAAAATTATTGTAATTATGTAATATACTACCTCGTAAAATTACTACTCGCCACTAAAATTTAGAAAATTGACCATTTTTCTAAATTTTTAGAAATTATTTTCATAACTTTTTTTTTCATAAAAATCAATAATTTTTTAATAAATTGATCCGAAACAAGTGTTTTATATGAATTCTAATAATTTTGATGAATACAATGTATTAATTTACTACCAAAACCCAATTTTGTTTTCTAATAAAATGCCGTTTCATCTATCAACATTAGATTTCACTAAACAATATGGAGTCGCTAACAAAAATTCTTAACACAGGATGTTAAGTGGTATTTCACGACGCCATTTTGCTTAAACAGGTAATCTGTCCCTTTAAATGGCATATAAACGCTTAAATAATCTTTATAAAGCATCTATAAAGATAACATTTGTCTGTACAAGAGGATCTTAGGCATGTTTACAAAGCAAGTATATAGCTTAAAGGTCATAATAAATGTCTTTATAGAACAACTAAAAAGCTACTTTATAGCAGCTCTCAAATTACGTTCTTAAACCGCTTAAAGAACTAAATATAAGAACGAAAATATCATTTAAGCAAATTGGTAATCTGAGATTCCGCAATAACTCCATATAGTCATAAATGAAGCACTTATAAATCATTTTTAAAGCAATTCGGATATAAAGCGCCATCCTATGTAAAATGTCCAGATTTCTTCAGGT
>MU183955.1:3884-54175 GCA_016904865.1 Pissodes strobi
AGGGTCATCTCGTTTATATGCACGTGTAATTGTAACCCGCACTTATGTCTGATAGTCCGGGAAAAAGTGACTGAATATTTTAAGAAAATATAAAAAATGTGCTTTTATAACATTAAACTTGCTTTAAATAAGAAGAAAGTATTTTTTCTTAATCTGCGATTTACCTAACATTTTCAGACTTTTGCGTAGCCTATGATATCACTAAGCTGTAAATCATTAACGGTCTAGCTATGGCTGAACACCATCCGAACTATCCTCCGCCCTTAATTTATGTTGAAAAAAGTATTTAAGTCGCCTATATTTTGCCTCATGTCGGGGTGTCTGCCGAAAAACCATGGTACCAAAGTACCCATGGTGTACTCAAAAATGTGCGATAAAATCGAACACGTTACCAATCGAGTAACTAAGTAAAACGTTACCAATCGCGGGTTAAAAAGTACATTATTTAAAGCTTGTTTTTTTAAACTGTACAAAGTAAATATCATATAATAAAAACACTAAACGTGGTTTAATTAGGATATATGGGTTTTTGTTCTTATAATATGTACACTAATACACTATATTTAAATCTTGTCTTTTAACTATACCGGGTAACTGGTTACATCCTTGGTTATAGGTTATAGATTGCACTCTTCTTTAACTTTTCAATTTGGCAAGAAATATTTCTTGAATAAGAAAACTTATAGCTATTATATTTAATATTTTCCGCATCCTTTACTCATGTAAAAGGTGCGTAGTTTGGGTTGATACGCCAATGTTCCCAGAAGCTTCCAGAACCATGGGAATCAGCAGTACCTTATCTTAATGTACTCAATGTACCGAGATGCACCGAACGTTATAAATATAGGCACCGATTACATATAGGTGCACCTGTGGGTTGCAATTACACCTGCGTATGAATGAGATGACCCTTGTCATTTCCACATCAAAATTTTAGTGAAACATATAAAAGCACATTTTTATATTTTTTTGAAATATTCAGTCTCATTTTCCCGGACTATCAGATAAAAGCGGGGGTTGCAATTACACGTGCGTTTGAACGAGATGACACTTGTCATTTCCACATTAAAATTTTAGTGAAACATATAAAAGCAAATTTTTTATATTTTTTTGAAATATTTAGTCTCATTTTCCCGGACCATCAGATATAAGCGGGGGTTGCAATTACACGTGCGTATGAACGAGATGACACTTGTCATTTCCACATCAAAATGTTAGTGAAACATATAAAAGCACATTTATTATATTTTTTTGAAATATTCAGTCTCATTTTCCCGGACTATCAGACATAAGTGCGGGTTGCAATTACACGTGCGTATGAATGATATAACCCTTGTCATTTCCACATGAAAATTTTAGTGAAACATATAAAAGCACATTTTTTTTATTTTTTGAAATATTCAGTCTCATTTTCCCAGACTATCAGACATAAGTGGGGGTTGCAATTACACGTGCGTATGAATGAGATGACCCTTGTCCTTTTTTTTTTTAGTGAAACAGATAAAAGCACATTTTTTATATTTATTTGAAATATTCAGTCTCATTTTCCCGGACTATCTGACATAAGCGGGGGTTGCAATTACACGTGCGTATAAACGAGATGACCCTTGTCATTTCCGGACTATCAGACATAAGAAGGGGTTGCAATTATACGTGCGTATGAACGAGATGATCCTTGTCATTTCCACATCAAAATTTTAGTGAAACATATAAAAGAACATTTTTATATTTTTTTGAAATATTCAGCCTCATTTTCCCGGACTATCAGACGTAAGTGCCGGTTGCAATTACACGTGCGTATGAACGAGATGAGCCTTGTCATTTCCACATCAAAATTTTAGTGAAACATATAAAAGCACATTTTTATATATATTTGAAATATTCAGTCAAATTTTCCCAGAATAACAGAGTTAACTGGGGGTTGCAATTACATGAGCGTATGAATGAGATGTTCCTTGTCACTTCCACATCAAAATTTCTTCAGGGAAACAAATGAGATTTCAAAAATATTATTAATATTTGAAAGGGTGTCGGTATAATAAAGAATAGGGTAGGCACTTTTATCTATTATTTATTTCAAATGAAATATCTAATTTTAATCAAAATTTAACTAAAAATACGTTTTCGGTACATTTTTGTTCTCTCTAATATTACTTACTAATTCAATATTTATTTGGACGACTGTAAGAATGTAAATCTGTGGTCAGAATTGAATCTGAAGCTAACTTCAGTGACATCTTTTCCATGTAAAAGTATAAGACACCGTATCTTTGATGATTATTCACAATGGTGCCCAAATATTCAAATTTTTATTTGTTGTATTAGGGTTACCAACACCAAGTCCCTTAAAAAGGCCTTGGGTTTCTTCATTGATGTTCTTTACTTCGAAGGGTGAGACTTGGCTCTTGATGATGTTGGTCATTTTGGTAAAACTGTCCCTGACTTTTTTAATACATTGTTTTACCTTTACCTTTATTGAGTGCCCAGGTATAGTCGCTGAAACTTCTAATTGTTGCTATAGGAGCAGTGCCGGTTTACGGTACTTTTGCGCCTGGTGCTAAATGTAACAGGCGTATTAGTAAGTTATAAAATAAAATTATTGTTTTTATATACCTACCTAAATATTGTTTTAAAAATATTCAAAATCTAAATTTTTTTTTAACTTACGTTGATAGACAATAAAAGAGTTAAAAAAAGGTAAAATTAATGACAAACAAAAATAACAAAAAGCAGGCTACTAACGAAAAATAATACTGCTAATCCCAATATTGCAAAATATTGACTTGTTCACTAATACATTAAAAACTTTGAAAATACGCACATAATGAAAAATATAACCCATGGTATAAAAATGCAAAAGAGAAATTTTGTTAAGTTCTATAGAAGTCTCTTAATTTTATTGCTTTTAAATTTGAAAAAGTTAGTATTATCTGGTGCATGGTTACTAAAATATCTAAATTTATTAATAACATGGCTAAAGAATTTAGTTTTTCTTGCGCATTTGAATTAAGAAGATAGGTTTTCATCCGTTTCAGCATGGAAAATGAACGCCTCCCACTTGGTTACCATTATAGAAAAAAAGGAAGAAATACATTCATTTTGTAGGCAACAATTTTACTAAGTCTTTGGGAGAGTTAACTTCGATTTCATCACTTAATTCATCTAAAAACTTCTTGAAGTGAATGCACTGTTCTGAAAAATATTCTTCCGCATTTTAATTTTTGTGCATTTGTTACAATAGCTTCTTTACCTAACTTTATTAAATTAAACAAAAATCCGTGAAGGATGGAAAGGTAAATCTGTGACCTCATTGTCTCTCTAGGACTGAAAATAACTTCCGTATGGTTCCTTTAAATGCCTTTTTCTTTTAGTTCTTCTTCGTTCTGTGTATTTATCTTTACCTGTTAATGATGTTTATTTGGTTTCATAATTGGCAAACTCACTTCTTAGATATTGAAAGTCCCAGTACTTGAAGATTGGATGTGGTACTTATATTCATATTTTCTGAAGAGCCTTTTTTACATCATTAGTTCAGTGCAAAATATCCAACCAAAATTTTAGAATGAAATGGCATTTTCAAGAAGATCCAATTTCTCGGCAAATGAAGCCGCTTGACGCACGCGTCTTTTTGCATAGATTGGCCTGGGCGCCTGACGCTTGGCCCTGGATAGTTTGTTTATATTACATACATACAATATACAACACAAAGTGGCAAAGTGGGCAAAGCAAATTTGTGAAAAACTTTACGTTAGAACTAACTAGGAGTGCGAGTAATATAATAGTTATTTACAATATTAGTGTTGTAAAGATTCATATTACAACACGAGATGTTAAAGTTGGCAAACGAGGCGTCAGCCGAGTTTGATAAAACATCGTTCACTGAATTTGAAATTTCCTTTTATACTAAGCGTTATTTTAATATTCCAGGGGGACGGGCAACTGCCCCCCCCCCCCCCTGCCGGCGCCCATGTATAGGAGTCCCGTATTCAGACTCAGAGTTGGATTTTTAAGTAATCATTGTTAATAGTCTTTGATAACTTCTAACGTTTATAAATTATTAAATTTTTTAAATATGCATAAGGCAAACTGATAAAATACATACTGACATATGAAAATGCTAAATTGAAGAAAGTAAATGACAAGCATACTTCGTTTACACACCATAATATAAACCATTATCCATTAAGGATGTGAAGGAGCTAAAGCAAATTTAGCATTGATTTGATTATGCACTTTTTACTGAGTACAAAGGAAAAGTAATCTTCTCCACTGAAGTTATAAGAAATAGAGACGGGTATTTTTAAATTAACCGAAGTTTGTTCATTTCGAGACTTTAAGATTGAATATGAATTTGCTAGGAAACGTCTTTTAATCTACGCAAACGGGCCTGAAGTTAACTATGTTGACTAGTCTCACAGGTAGCTTCCAAAAGATCATTAAGGTTTTTGTTGTTATTAAAGATTTTTTTTTTATTTGGAGCACTTAGCTTCACAGTTTACATTTATTCTTTTGATACTTTTATTGTCTGAGAATAGGATGTGAATAATTTGCTGATAAATTAATACTAGGTTCCACTAACTTTTATTAATATCACGTTTTGTTTCATTTGATTTGATTCTTTAGTACTATCACGTGAATTGATTAAACCTCGATTCAAACACTTCAAGCCATAATCAGAAAATCAACAAAAATCATTAGAATATTATCTGAGGGGATTAAAAATTGTGAATGTAGTGTCACACTGAATTTGACTTACCTTGAATTTTTATTCAAATGAAGAAGGATTTTAACCAATCATAAGCTATCTTGTCGTGTGACGTCTATTCGATACGGATGTCAACAACTAGCATCGGTGGAAAAGGAGAATTATTTTCTTGATTTTAAGAGCCAACTTTCCCTTTTCATGTACCGTATCGTTGATGACTTTTTACAATGATGTCCAGATATTCTAATTTTTAATTTGCGGTTACCAGCACCAAGGCCCTTGAAATTAATGATAGGAAACGGCTCGGTTGAATTTTCAGTACATACTATTTTATTTAGAAGCTTAAAAAGGCAGAAAGCAAAAACAAGTGGTAAAATACCCTTCGCAGGCATATATCTGTTTAAAGAGAAAGCAGATGTTATTACATTTTGGGCTTATTTTAACACTCCCACTAGCACAAGAGATAATAACTATAAAACACACATTTAAACGAACAATATTTACGAAGATATCTGCTGAAAATACATTTACGATACCCAATTTCTCTAGAAATCTATAATGTTTCACAGAACACAAACTTATAGTTAAAACATCAGCCGGCATTTCGGTTGTATGTAAATATTTTAAATTTATCAAATTTTGAGCTACTGAATCTCTAACGAAATTTTGACCTTGTATGGCGAATAGCATTTGCCGATGCAGAGAATTATGCAATTTACATTACCGAATAACTCATTCAACAAATTCCTTAAATAAATTGCTTCCTTAGAAGCTTCAGCAATTGCCATATACTCAGCTTCTGTGCTGGACAGGACTACAGTTTTTTTGTTTTCTACTTTCCCAAGAAATAGCGAAGCCAGAAAGTTTAAAAAGCAGTATACGATTTGCGATCATTTGTATCGCCAGTCCAATCGGCATTTACAAACCCATCTAACTTCTCATTGTCTTTAACAAATTTTAACACACAACTGTTAGTTGCTTGTAAATACCTTAAAATACGCTTGGCTTGTTTCCAATGGCTTTCATTGTAACCAGCGGCGGATGGAGGGGCTGGGAGAACGGGAAATTTCCCGAGGGGCCTCTTACTGTGGGGTACCATGGGGCCCCCACTGTTACAAACTGCAGATGGGCCACAGGCCTAAAGAGTATATACCGCGTGTTAATAAAGCTTGTTGAGGCCTTTTGATTCTTGGCTCTAGGTCTATAATTATTACCATTTTATAATAAAAGACTATTAAGATAATTCTTATGGACAAAATTCTCCAAACCTAAGTAACTCACCAAAACCCTGATAGATGGCGAAAAGATATAGTTTCATTTACAGTGGCTTTATACAGGACAGTGACGACAATAGACCAGGACCGCCATTTTGGAGCAAATTTTCTTAAAGCTTATATGGAAGTTTTGCGTTTTTTGCATTTTCTTAGCAAGAAGCTAACAAAATAAAGCGACTGTATAAATTATAATGGTAGGAATATGTTAACCGGACCCTTACCTAACAAAACTTTAATAATTTTGACGAAATTAACTAGCAAAATAATTGAAAGTATTATACTAGCATTTGAAAATCCCGCATGTATAAGCGGCAAGGAACATTTTCCGACTCTTTTTGAGCGTAGTACAGAAAGGGACAGAAACTCAACCGAAACTAGACACTTATCAGCTGAATGGACAATGCAAGTGGGGTTAGGATGACTCAATGGTAAGCTGTGACTCAAGATTGTGACAGATTGGTAGGTAAATATATATAAATATTTGTTTTTTATTAATAATAACGTTTTAATGTGATAATCAGAATGGTCGTCTGTGTTCACGGCATGAAATTTTTGTAATTTCTCCATGATTTGTGGTATCTTTCAGCAAGGTGATGTTATAAATAGTAAATGTAATTTTTAGGTCCATATTTCAATTAGGAACCTTCCCAAAAAATTTTTTGAAAGGAACAATATATAATATGAAGCAGCGAAGCAGGTATCCAGTTTATACAGCAGTTGATGCAAGAAAGGGCACTTTTCTTTAGAGCAAATAGGTATATGGACAAGCAAAGCATAATATTTAAACAAGATGACATGATGTATACTTCCGTCATTGTCTAAACAATGCTTCCGTCTTCCATCACATGGAATTCTAAATTTTCAACAGAATTGATCAGTTTAAAAATAAAGCTGCTGCCATAAAATCATGTCTAGATTAAGACTTGTTCATGTTAAAAACATCTTATTTATTTATAATCAACATAAAGAATATAAAAGCTTATTTCAATTTTCAGCTTTGACCAGAGAGAAAAAATCAGATTTAATAAGGATGCGGTTCTGGTAAACTTCACGACCCTCGGAATTTCGCAATTTTATTTTTTCCCCTAGAAAGGGGGTGTCCTATAGAGTAGTTTAAGAGAAAAAAATTTGCGGATCCCCCATATTTGAGCTGAAAAAAAGGCCCCAAAGTTCGAGTTTTGAGGTTAAATGCCGTAGAACAGCGAACTTCCTCTACTACTTTACTGCACTTTTCTTTGCTTTGGTGACTTTGTTTGAAAGCTGACCTTAAATAGAACAGCTTAGAACACAAAAATAAATTAAATTTGCTAATATATCAAAATAGTTTTAAAAATATGTCATACTAACAATAATCAACAATCAATCGAAGCGAAAGCGGCAAATTTGAGCACGGCCACCTATACGACAGGTGGCAGTGATTTTAGCCCCTGGAATACGCTGATGCCAAACTTATTCTAGTTGCTTGACCCGTCAAATCCATAAAAAAAAATTCTGCGGAAATGCATCATTTTATTTTTTCGATTCTAGAATAACTGAAATCAGTTACATGAAAACATGTTTCTGTTTTACATTCTAAATATTTTTCTAAACATAATACCGCAAAAAACTTCTTGCGGAAATAAGTCATTTTCATTTTTTGAGTTAGTTTGGGTTAGTTTAGGTTAGTTTGGGTTAGCTTTAGTTAGTTTGGATTAGTTTTGTCTCGTTTAAGCTACTACGCACTTGCGTGGAGAAAGGCTTGCGCGAAGCGCAAGCCTTTCTTCACGCAAGCCTATGCGAAACAATTTCGGTTAGCTTGGGTTAGTTTAGGCTAGCTTTGCTTAGTTTGGGTTAGCTTTGGTTAGTTTGGGTTAGTTTTGTCTCGTTTAAGCCACTACGCACTGGCGTGAAGAAAAGCTTGCGCGAAGCGCAAGCCTTTCTTCACGCAAGCCTATGCGAAACAATTTCTGTTAGCTTAGGTTAGTTTGGGTTAGCTTTGGTTAGTTTGGGTTAGTTTCGTCTCATTTAAGCCACTACGCGAAGCGCAAGCCTTTCTTCACGCAAGCCTATGCGAAACAATTTCAGTTAGCTTTGATTATTTTGGGTTAGTTTGGGTTAGCTTTGGTTAGTTTGGGTTAGTTTCGTCTCGTCTAAGCCACTACGCACTTGCGTGAAGAAAGGCTTGCGCGAAGCGCAAGCCTATGCGAAACAATTTCTGTTAGCCTAGGTTAGTTTGGGTTAGCTTTGGTTAGTTTGGGTTAGTTTCGTCTCGTTTAAGCCACTACGCACTTGCGTGAAGGAAGGCTATGCGTATCAATTTCGGTTAGCTTTGGTTAGCCCTGGTTAGTTTGGGTTAGCTTTGGTTAGTTTGGGTTAGTTTCGTCTCATTTAAGCCACTACGCACTCGCGTGAAGAAAGGAATGCGCGAAGCGCAAGCCTTTCTTCACGCAAGCCCAGGCCGAACAATTTCGGTTAGCTTGGGTTAGCTTTGTTAATTTGTTCGTTTCTTCTTAACAAAACCGTTTTTAAAAATAATAATTACTTACTTGGATAAGCTTCAAACTCAAGAGAATGAACACAACTTGGCAACACTGTAAGTACTGTTTAATATTAGTAGAGTTTTAGCACTGCAATGTTGCGGAAATGGCTTGCTTTTTGACAATTTTAACCTCAAAACTCGAACTTCGGGGGCTTTTTTTCGGCTCAAATATGGGGGATCCGCAAATTTTTTTCTCTTAAACTACTCTATAGAACTCCCCCTTTCTATTGAAAAAAAAATTTTTGCGAAATTCCGAGGGTCGTGAAGTTTACCAGACCCGGTCATTTCATGTAGTGTTAGGAAATAAAGTAGGTACACTATTTGACAAACCTGTATTTGATCTAGAATAAATATATTAATTTTACTCAACGTTGTTTGATTAACTTACTTCGATCTCTTCTTTCTTGTCGATAAAGCTTTAAGCTAAACGGCAACAATAAAAAAAAACTTAAATAAAATATGCTTATATTACCTAATATATTTAAAACAATACAAAACAGGAATACACCTCCGGTTATTAACAAAAGCTAAATAAAGAACCTTAAACATGGAAAAAACTAGTTTCTTGAATTGAAATTTTGAATACAAATAGTTTTTTTCAACGATTTACTAGCATATTTTTGCACTACTTTACTTTTTCTCTTGTTAACTAATTTTGATCTACTAATTATTTTTTGACTCATATTATGACAAGGTTCTGTGATAACTGTACTATCAATTTTCCATTTCTACCAAAAAAATAAATCATGCGTTCATGGTAAAAAATCCAATCCATTCTTGACTCCTCAGTTTGCTCGGAAAAAAGCCTCGATATCGAATCTGATGAGATTTCAAGGCAAATTCACGCTTTGTAGAAGCCTTTCTTTCCACATTGGTTTTGGAAATGGAAAATATGGTTGGGATAGCATTTGGCTTTAACTTCTTATCTCATCTTTTTTCCTCCCACATGCCTGGTGCAAAATGAACTTGCAAGAAAAGATAATCCATTACTACATTGTAATGTACACATCACTTAATTATGCAAATTGAGGCATGACATTTGACGAACATGCTACTTAGACTGTGTTGTACAAAGCTGGCTAAGCTCGAGTCAGCTAAACCAAGACTGGTGGTTGAAGAATCCCATTTAAAATACATTGCAGATAAATGATCTAATTTGACAGCAATGTATTAAGGAGTTCAACCACCAGTCGTAGTTCAAATAAGCTGAGTTTAAGCAAGCCTCTATTTTACAACCAGGCCCTACTAACTACATAACAGTAACTACGTATATGATGTTAAACATGGAATGTTATAAATGTTAAAGTATTTTTTGTACTTCCAGGACTAAATGGTTAATTTAATCCTAAGTGTACGGTTACACTGGATGCGTATTCTGACGACCAACGAGTCGGACGTACTCGTGCTTAGTCGGACGACTAAAACAAACAGCAGCCGGCAGATTGAACCGGTTATATTCAATGCGTAATAGTCGTCAGTGTATGCGCGTGTACGCACGACCGATTTTTAAGATCAAACTTGTTTGTTTTTTTCCGAGCACGTGTGATTAAATACGTATTATTTATTTTGATTTTTATAAAAATGAATATAGAAAAATTGATTTTGGGAGTTTTTGAAAGAAAGGCACTATGGGACCAAACAAATAAAGATTATAAGCTCGTCAAATAAAAGGGGAAACTCGCCATTTTCTTCTCGATTTTTGTATATATCGTTTACCCATGTTTCTCTTATATTTTCTAACATAAAAAGAGGTAAAAAATTGTTTTCCAATAAATATTCTTCGTCTTCGGCCATATTGTCTGAACTGAAACTAGTCGCAATTAAACGCATGCAATCTAACCACCATGGCGTACGACCATAGTCGTCCGTTTATGTCCGACTCGTTGCTCGTCAGAGTACGCATCCAATATAACCGTAGCCTTAGGGACTGAAGTACATTTGGACTGTGATCGTGATCACAAAGTTATCGTTTCTCAGAACCGGTGTCCACCGGTTGGTAACGACAGGACCCTAGAAATGTCAACCGTAAAAACATCGGTTCACCAATGATTGAATCCACCGGTGAATAAAAGAATACGCCTATACTGTAACTAAGTGTTTCAAAGTAGAACAATACGATATTCAACTGGTAAAGAAAAGCCTAATATAACATTTTATATCAAAAAAGGCATGCAGCTGCAATATACTACATTCTTATAAATACAAAAAGTAGAATATAACAACATTCTTTGGTGTGACAAAAAATACTCGTGAAACAATCACCCTTCAACTTTACATGCCCACGATTTTTTTAAATCACTACATATAGGATAATAATGTATTGGTGGGCCTGTAGAAGGCCTGCAGGGCATGTAAAAGCCTACGTCTGACTAAATCTTATAGATAATCTACTTTAAAATACCACTTGTTTACCTACCTTGGTACCTACGAAAGCAGCAAAACTACGCTTTAAAACATAATATAACTTTAATGTCAAAATGGATATACAGAAACTACACACACAGGTTTAATAGTCAGCAAAAAAGTCACTAGAAAAACGCATAAAATGGCGCAGCCAATCAGCGCGTTGACGAAACATTGTCGTCACTGTCCTGTATAAAGCCACTGTAGTTTCATTTAAAATATTCAGTTAAAATATTTTGCCCTCTGTTGACGACAATCTGCACTTAGTAAATACAGATTTCATTTTTAAAGGGGTGTCGTATACTGTCGGCATAAATATATCGGGCAGTAACAAGGTTTATTGCCCTTGGGGCAGGAATGCATCATTCAAACTGGCAGTTGGGGGAGTAGGGGACTGGTTTTACTTGTAGAATCTGATAACTATTCTCCGATATTGACAAGGTCATTTCTTTCTTTAGAATAAAATAAACTTCCAATTAGAGGTTTGGGAGTATGTTATATATTTTAATTTACTTAGGTATTAATTAGGCGGGAACGTGAGCTCGACCTAGACCGAACACGAGCTAACTCGAAAATTACGGGGCAGACGAAAAAAACACTTACTACCAAAAATATGTATTTTGATAGCGGTTAATTTATAGTTGTCGTTGTAATTAAAAAAATCGCTCTTTTTAAAAAAGACGTTTTTTCGAACTTATTCGCGAATATCTAAAAAATTATTAAATTAAAAAAAAATGTAATGATAATTTGGAATAAAAAGTTTTTATGAATTTTTTCGTCAGACGTTAAATAACGGAGGAATTTAAAAAAGAATAAATTTTTTAAAAATAAATTTCTTTACCACCCTATTAAAAAATATATTTTTATTATGGCGAGAAGTTAACAGATTCCTTTAACCGTTTTCAACTTAAAAACTAACTATTTTTTTCAGAAAAAATTACGATAAACAAATCGAGATTTTCATTAAATCGGCTGTAATTATTGTAATACGGTATAAGCGTTATAACTAAACGGTATATAGCAAAAAGATGGGTTTCTTGGGGTACTTTAACGCGTAGTATTTCGTTCGATCGTACGACGTACGACGTTTCGTTTTTTTTTTTTAATTGGCTAAACGTAATTTTTCTATTTTCCCAATTTTCTCCGTAGCGGAGAGAGATGAGAGATGTCTCAAATCGGTTTGGGCCAGTGTCTGCGTCGTCTGAGGGTCGATCGAAACGACACACTTCTATAACATTTTTCGATAGGACAGCAAATAACGTAAGTATTCGATAAAATATCTTTTTCATCTTAAAAATGAGCATTTTCTTCATATTTAGCCACGAAATCGGGAATTTCGTAGGTGGATGATATTTTTCGCTTCGAATACTTTAGAGGGGGTTTTTGGGAATGCCGAATTCGATTTTGGCATCGAGAAGGTCGTATGACATTTCTGTACAGAAATATTTCGAAAAAGTAGAAATTTTGAAGAAAAAAAAAATAACTCCCTGCATATACTTTGGAAAATGTTATTTTATTCATGGTAAGATGTAACTGGCTTCCTTTAACCGTTTCCGAGTTAAAAACGAACAATTAGGACATGTAGTTGGACTCAGTTGGAGGGTACGTTTTTAAGTTTTCTTACCCATAGCCTGATTTAGGCAAACCATCTTTCATGCGAGCGGAATATCAGCATTTTTATAATTATTAAAAAAGGACGTAACCGGCGGCGGCGTCTTCTGCAATACGTGGATAACCTGCATGGCAGACGTGGGTATGCTGCGGCTACTATAACCGATTTAAAAAGTGCAATTTGTTAAATGAATATAAAATGCACACATTTTGCTTCCCATCATTTTTCTTGGGAGCTTCGTGCTATGGCTATTTTAGAGTTTAACTCGATATATATACCTAAAATCATTTTATAAATTACAAAATGCTAAAATGTAGAAATTAATTTGAGAGAAATGTTTTATTCTATACACATCAGCGTTAATTTCAATTTTATACTCAGATTAAATTTAATATAAAGCACTTTGCAACACATATGTATTGTTGATATAATTTTTTTAATGTTTTAAGCAACAATTTCTGCAGCTTAAACTTGGTTTAAAATTTTTTGAAATTTTAAGAGGTTTTGTTTTGTTTACAGAAAAATATTTTAATTTTAAGTTGAAGAAGTAGTCCATAATCTCGCAGTGGACAAGACTTTTATTTCACTTCTATTTTAATTTTATTTCGTTTTCTTACTTTCCAAATATAAACACAAATGCAATGTATAATTAAATGTCTTCTATTTTTTCCCTGTCGCATGTCCCAGCTCACGCTATATGTTCAGGTTAAGACAAGTCACATTCCCAATTTAACGTATCAACTTACCAAACATTTTCTATAAAACAAAAAATCGAGCAAAAAATAATATGTCACAACTTTTGTTAGAACAGAAACATAATTTATGTGAATATTTGCATCTACGACAGCTTTTTAATATTTTCACTTTCTTGGCAAGCAGATTGTTACACAAAACTAAAAAAAATATTTTGCAGTTTATCGGTCGCAATGTCGCATCTAATCGAAACCGCACTAAACTTTCGAGAAAAAAAAACCATAGTTGTACATATTTTATTATAAAGTTACATTTTTTGTCAGGCACACCTATTGATTCATTGAATAATTATTTTAGGGGCTTGCGTAAATGTTTAGTAATTTTCTGCTACCTAAATTATTAGTCCAAAATAAATTATAGTTTAAAAAACTAAAAAAAAACACGCTTTGATCGAAACCGAGCTATAAAATTATAAAATAGAATAAAGTGATTCAAAAATATGATTTTATTTTAAAAAGCGTGGGGTGCTTAAGTGCCATAAATTTATCACAAAAATCAGTTTATCGCTTTGATTGACCAACAGTTTATATGTCAAATTTGATTGATTACTTCAATTTACTAGCAGACTATATGAAGTTATCTTATCATTTCAACAAGAGTTTATCGGCAAAAGTCAATTCATCATTTCAGATGACCAATAATTTATATGCAGAACATTAGATTTAACTTCTCAAATGACTTGCAGTTTATATGAATATATTATTTAAGTATCGTTTCAATTGACTGGCGGTTTGTAAGAAGCACTAGACTTATCGTTACAATCGACTATCAGTTTATGAGAAGAATCAATTGTTCGTTTTGATTTACCAACAGTTTATATGCCAAATTTCATTGATTACTTCAGTTGACCAGCATATTATATGAAAGGTCAATTTATCGTTTCAATAGGGCAGCAGTATATATGCAAAATTTAGTTTGAATTAACAAGAGTTTATTAGCAAAATTCAATCATTCCAGATGACCAATAATTTATAGGTAAATTAGATTTACCTTCTCAATTCACCTGCAGTTTATATGAAAATTTAATATAAGTGTCGTTTCAATTGACTGGCGATTTGTAAGATACACTAGATTTATCGTTTCAATTGAATATCAGTTTATGAGAAAAATCAATTGGTAATCTTGATTTAGCAACAGTTTTATGCCTTTCATTGATTACTTCAATTAACCAGAAGATTATAGGAAAAGTTAATTTATCATTTCAATTGACCAGCAAATTATTTGCAAAATTTCCTTTTAATTAACAAGAGTTTATCAGCAAAATTAAATTAATCATTCCAGATGGCCAATAATGTATACGTAAATTAGGTTTATATTAAAATTTTTGCAACTGACATGGCGGTTTATAAGAAACAATAGATTTATCGTTTTATTATAAAATAATATAATAACTACAATGGCAAACGAAATCCGGACAAAGTGGTCAAGGTCAACTTGTTTCCTAACAAGTCGCCGCCGGCGCTTGAAAAATAGCATCCCTCTGTTAGTGTTTGAAAATACTACGGTCATCCAGAGCCCTCTGCTGATATTCATGTTAACTTCGTTAATATCGATTATTTATTTGCATTTTTCAGGATAATTTAGTTTCCGTAGCGCTTCGTAGGTGGAGACGTTCCTGGGGCTATTTTAAGCGACGGAGAAATTTTAGCATTGCGATTATCTTAATAGTCTTTTATTATAAAATGTTATTACTCTACCACTTGGGAGAAATCTAACTCAATTTTAATCTATCCCACATAAATCCAATTTTAAATATAAAAGTATACTTATTATTTATTCAAGGTGTAAGTAAAGAAGATATTTTCTTACGGTAAGTGAAGAGCGAAGTGACTGGGTGCTAGGGTTGTTAACTTGTAAAAATGAAATACCCTGAGGCAAGACAAAATAATATCTCAGTTAGGTGATTCCCGGGAATCCAAAGTCGCGTGGCGATATATTTTATTCTTAAGGATCCTAACGAGTCCTACCGCCTGACGAGTCCTGGGCTGCGCGCGCATCACAATGTATACGTTTACATTTGTATTTTTTTTTCACTTCATGCAATGACCTCCGCTCGCGGCGCTCGCTCTGAGCGCAACCAGACGAAACTAACCCAAGGCATGCCCAAAATCAAGAAAAAAAAAGGTTTTACAAACAAAACCTTAAAAAAAAACAGCCACTGGAATCGAACCGGGTCGCCGTATCAAAAACACAGCGTCTACCACTGAGCCACGAGGCCCACTGAAAGCAACCCTCTGGACCAAAGAGAGATCTATTTGTTTAAGATGTCCGCGCAAGCCCAGGACTTGTCAGGCGGTAGAACTCGTTATGATCCTTAAGAATAAAATATATGCGCACGGGGCACGGACGAAACGTCATCGATTCTTTGAAGCTACAGCCTGCGACGTTGCTGTCAAATTTATTTTACTATTAATTTAAATGCAATGTAATTCAATGTAATGTTAAATTCATTGTAATTTTTAAATTCCAAATTGTTATAAAGCGTGAGATTTTACAGATTTGTTTTAGGGCAGGAGGCTAAATGGGGAAGGTTGGCAACCCTATCAGCTCAGTGGCAATTATTAAAATAATTTTGTGGTACAAATAATTGGCTGGCTTCTTTCAAAACATAATTTTGGCATGTGTATTATTTTATGGTATTTATTTTAATACATATGTGGTATGTTTTTTATGTATATTATAAAAGTGTAACTCAAAAAATAAAATAGATGTTCATCATTTAAATTATAAATGCATCATTCAAATTAGTATGGTAACAAATATTTAATAGAAAATACCATCAGTTTTTACATAGGGTGGAGGGCCTCTTAAGATAACTTTCCCGGGCCAGTGAGTAGGGTCCCATCCGTGCCTGATTGTAACAGTTATTAAATTGGCTTAAATAACTTACAGAATAAGCAATATCGGGCCTAGTTAATACAGATTAAACTACCAATGAGTTCCTGATATGGAACATTAATTTTAGAATCACTATCGTTCTCTCCTAAATTAACATTCTGTTCATAGGAGTGCTGACAGCCTTACAATTGAACATATTGAACCTTTTTAAAACCTGATTAATATACTTCTGTTGATCTAAAGTAATTACATTATTTTTCTTATCTATTTCAACTTGCATGCCAAGACACTGCTTTATTCACCGAGATCTTTTATTTTCTCATTTCCCAAAGAAGTTTTTAAAATTTTAGTTTCATGACGATCGTTGGAAAAAATAAACAAATCGTCAACATATAATGCAATTATTGTCATTGAACTGCCATTTGTTATAGTAAATAGACACTGCTTTAATTTTGACCTTTTATAATCTAAATTACCCAGCATGACATCAAATCCTTTCATACCAAGCTCGACAGGCTTGTTTCAGGCCATATATTGCTCTTTTTAATTTTAAAACTTTTTTACCATCAGCACAATCAAAACCTTCCGGTAACGTTATATATACATTTTCTTCAAGAGTTGAATTTAGAAACGCTGTCTTAATATCTAGATGTGAAGTATCAAACCCTAACTGAACAGATAAAGACATTAACAACCTTAAAGTTGAAAAACGAACTACTGGTGAAAAAGTTTCATGAAAATCAATACCTTGTCTTTGTGTAAAACCTTTTGCCAAAAACCTAGCTCTATATCCAACACTGTCTTCACTGTCAATCTTTTTGCACTTACACTGCACTATAGTCTTATCACTAGGAGCGTCGATCAGCTCCCAAGCATCATTTTCCTCAAAGGCGCGCAAAGTACATCTTGAATTGCTTGCTTCCATTTATTCTTATCTGATCCTGATAAGGCATCGTGCACCGTCAATGGATCGCTGTCCAAGTCGGAACTATCGAAACAAATGTACGTCACGACATTTTCAAACTTCCTTGGTTTCGGCGTATGTGCTGATCGTCTGAGAGTATCAGGAGGCTGTTCTGGAATAGTCACTATCATCACTTTCGCGCGCCTCGCTAGGCTGTCCCGTTTCACTTGATGTATCACTGCCATCTGCAGGTATTGAGTCGTCGTTTACTACATTCTCGCCATTTGCGACTCCCACTGAAACTGGAACTTTGGTCACTCTCTTCTATAGTAATCTGTGGCGGATTTCCCATTATAATTATATCTCTCCTGGTGGTTACTACATTGGACCCGATATCCATTCGTTGTCTCACTGTAACCAACCAAGATATGTCTTTCAGCTTTCTTATCCCGCTTCAATCTCTTTTGCTATGGAATATGCACCATTACTGGGCTACCAAAGATCCTTATATTGCAAACATCAGGTGCATTCCCAGCCCAAACTTCATAGGGAGTTTTCTGCAAACCTGAAACTGCAATGTTTATTGCTTCAGCCCAAAATTTCTTCTCTAAGGTGCACTTTGCTTCTTCAAGAATGGTACGATTGAGTCTTTCTGACATGCCAACTAATGTAATATTCCATTGGCTTTCAAAAAACACTTAAATTGAGTGCTGCAGAACTCGCTACCGTTAACTGATCTTAAAGTTTTAATTTCTTTCTTTCTTTAAATCTTTTTAATTCTCGATCAAATTTTTAAAAGTTTTAAAATACTTTAAAGCCTCATCTTTGCCCTTTAAAAAATAGATAAATACCATTCTGCTGTAGTCATCCTCAAGGGTTAGGAAATATTTAGCTCCACCAGTGGACTTGGTTTCATGAGACCAAACACATCTGCATGTACTACTTTTAGTAAGCTTTCAGTACGCCTGCCTTTATGTGTGAATGGTAGTCGGCACTGTTTACCTGCACAATATACTTCACAGTTTCGTTTTTCTGCTTCTGCACCACCTGGATACATGAGACCGATAACCAACTTATTTTCTTTCATTTGATTTAAATATTTTCTTTTAATACATCCAAATCTTCGATACCAATTTTTGTATTTGCTGTGACTTGTTGTGCTACTGACGATCCTAGCAAACAATTTTTAGATTTTACATTGTTTATTCTGTAGACACCATCTGTTAACTCAGCTATGGCTACTAAAACTCGCTGCTGATTATATATTTGACAACAATCAGAGTCAAAATTAACTTCGGGGCACAGAACATATTTTGTACATCGATACCATATTGCGTGTCACTGACCAGAGTTTCAAGTTTTGTATTTCCCGAACAAATTCCTGGCATTTTATTACGATTTGCTCCCATTATTTCTCTAATCCCAGTATTCGGTGATTGGTGCTCAAACCAGTGTTCATTCCCTGTTAAGTGAACAGTTGCACCAGAATCTACATACCAGTCGGTCTTCTTAAAATTGCCACTTAAAAATATTGCACTAAAGGCATTCGGGAATTTTTGTAGCTTACAATCCGAAACATCATTTGGACATTTATTTTTAGTGTCCCATTTGTTTACACCTATAACACTTAATGTCACTCATGTTTTTCTTGTGTTTCACATTATTACTAGATTGCTGCTTATTTTTAACACCATGCCAACCTTTGGAGACAAGTGTACTGCCGGTGCTGCCAACATGTTCCTCCACCTTTTGGTTTTAATACCATATGCAGAAATCGATATTTCTGAGTGCTCAATCATCATTATCGTGGGTGAACCAGCTAACAGCAACGAACCAATCCATTCATCGTTTATGTTATAGTCTTTACCGCGGAGTTTTTATCCGCTTTCTACTACCTAGTTCTGGTAACATAGGCAGACATGGATTCACAGTTTTCTAGCCTCACGGAAATCAAACTTCGTAATCTTTCTGGCGAAACCAGAATCATCCGAACAAAGATTTTAGGCCAAAATTCCACTGTAGTTTTCGCTTCCTTTATATGTACCTGTAATGCATCAATCGTGAGAATTATTTTTGCCGTTGCCTTGGCGTCCTCGGATTCCACACATATACACTTTGAAAGTCCTTCACGTACCTAACATTTCAACGCAAACGCCCAATCCGAATAATTTTCAAGACCTTTCAATTTCGGAACATTCACTATGTAATTCGCGGCCATACTTGCACGAATCAGAAAAATACTATCAATCCTTTTCGTACAATCGCGGGACTGGGCCCATAACCTAATGAACAGAAACGACTCTGTTGAATTTTCAGTACAGATTACTTTATTTAGAAGCTTAAAAAGGCAGAAAGCAAATACAGTCTCAAGTGGTAAAAGACGCTTCGCAGATATATCTGTTTAAAGAGAAACCAGATGTTATTACATTTTGGGATTATTTTAACAGAAATAGCTTTAAATTTCTTCATAGACATTCTATACTTCGAAGGGTAAGACTCGGCCTTTGACAATGTTAGACATTTTGGTAAAATTGTGCCTAACTTTCTCAATACCTTTTACATTACTTTTCCTTTACTTTTAGCAAGTGTCGAGGTATCGTCGCTGTAACTTCTCATTGGTGCTGTAGGAGTCCCGTATTCAGAGTCGAGTTGGATTTTGAGCCAATTAGTGCCAATAATCTTTGATATCTTCTACCGTTTAAAATTATTACAATGTGCATGAGCAAACTGCTAAAATACATACTGATTTATACATAATGACATATGAAAATGCTAAATTGAAGAAAGTAAACAATACGCGAACTTCCTCTACACCCTATAATATAAACCAACATTCATTAAGGATGAGAAGGAGCAAAAGCAAATTTAGCATTGATATGATCATGCACTTTTTAGTGAGTACAAAGGAAGAGAAATATTCTCCACTGAAGTTATAAGAAATAGAGATAGGCATTTTTAAATTAACCGAAGTTAGCCAGCCCATTTTGAAACTTTCAGATTGAATATAAATTTGCTAGGAAAAGGCTTTTAATCTGGGCGAAAGGGCCTGCCTATTGTATGTTGACAAGTGGATTAGAAAAGATCATTAATGTTTTTTTTTTTGGTTTTAAAGATTTAGGAGATTTTTGATTACTTTACATTTATTATTTTGATAAATGTATTCTCTGAGAATAGGATATAAATAATTTGCTGATAAATTAATATTAGCTTCCACTTGCTTTCTTAACTTTAATTAATATCACGTTTTGTTATATTTGATTTGATTTTCGTATTGTCTTCTGCAATATTAATTGTTGTTGCTTTCAGATTCTATAAATAAGTTACAATAGAGTCTATTGTTATAAAATTTTGTCCAGGTTAAGCGATGATAATCATTTTAAGTTAGTATTTTTTCTACGATATATTCTGGTCTAGATTTTGCAAATCAGTTTGCAGTATAGGGATCTAGACAATGTGTCGAATTGAAAAACAATTAAACAAGGATAATTTGCCAAATTGACAACCAGTCGAAAACGAGTGTTGGCCAAATGACAATTGGCCGAACGAGACAATATGCCGAATGACAATTGGCCAAAAAACAGTTAGTTGACCGAATTTGGCAGTTGTCCAATACTACAATTTTTGGTTGGTTTTCGTTAGTTTTGTATTGCGTATTACAATTTTAAAAAGATACAACGAAACAGATGCCATAAACAGTTTTTTTTTGGGGGGGAAATATACAGGGTAGCTCGAATTCGAGTCTATGTATGGGGAACTCGGAAACCGTAAGAGATACAGTGCTGTCAATTTAGGACAAAATTGCGCATTTAGGTGCCTAAAAATATGCCGTTTAAAAAGTTTTAAAAATCCGAATATTTCCGGAGATATCAGAAAAAAAACAAAACTTTTGAAAAATTGTTTTATTTTTTTCCTGGGCTTATCTAAAAACTTTAATTTCTTATATCGTTTTTCAGATGATATGAAAATGTGCTTTTATTTATTTTATTTATTTTTTTTTGTTATTTTTATTTTATTTTTTTTAATTATATATTTTGTGTTGGCATACTTTTAAATATTCTGTTATTTTAGTTTGATTTTTTTATTCTATAAAAATATTACATTTTCTTTTCAGTGAGGTGGAAAATTGAAGTCTTTATTTTTAATAAAAAATGGAAAATAAAAAATAGAAAAATTAAATAAACAGGTTCATTTATTTTTTACCCCAAAAGCAAAATAAATAATTGGAAAAATATTAAAAATAAAAATTTAATAAATAATAAAAAAAATATTCATATTAATAACGCCAATATCATCTGAAAAACGATAAAAAGATAAAATTCGTATTTTAAAAAAAAAGGTGATGATGACCCCTTGAAAACGAAACTTCCATGCTGGATACCACCATTGAATAGAGCGGAAAAAGTTCTATTCAATTTGAAATCCATTTTTAAATAAGCTCAGTAAAAAATATAACGAGTTTTCAATATTTCGTTATTTTTTTCCGGATATCTCCGGAAATACTCGGAGTTTTAAAACTTTCTAAACGACATATTGTTAAGCACCTGATTTGACCGACACTGTATCTCTTACGGTTTTCCAGTTCCCCATACATACATAGACTCGAATTCGAGCCACCCTGTACACACAAAAATGATAAAACGAGCCTTTAAATATATCAAACACTTTATTTAATTAATTTACAATTTAAGTAACTCAAGGTTAAATCAGAGCAAAAGACAATACTTACCTTCAGATGAGATTTCAATGTAAAAGTTAATTATAGGTTCAATTTTCGCTTAGCTGAAATTATTTAAAACAATATGCATATAGATTTTTTCTGCAAGCTTACAGAAGCGAAAAGTTTTTATATGTAAAGTATTTTCGCTATTCTTGCTTAATGGGTTAATTTGAATTAGTTTTGCTACGTTTGGGACTTGGGTTGGGTTAGTTTGGGTTAGTTGCGGTCAGCTGAAACAAAGCGCGCGAAGTGCACTTTACTATTGCAAATGGATAACTTTGAGTAGTTGCGGTTTGAATTAGCATTAAAAAATATAAATAAAAATATGATTGAAATAAAAATATCGCTTTAATTTTTTTGAAACCCTGTTATAAAACTTTCTGACATAAGATCATAAAGAAACCAATAATTTGTTATGTAAGGTAAAATGTGATTGTGCCACACATTTGATACTCATATTCATAGGTTGGTTCACACTGATTTCACATTGAAATCTAATTGTCTTTCGGCGAATCGTCTTTTGGGTTAGTCATCTTAAGGTGAATCGTTTTTTCGGCGGATCGTCTTTCACCGAGTCATCTTTCAGCGAGTAAATTTTAACTTTTGGCCAATTGCTGGCGAATCGTCTTTTGGCAAATTGTGATTCGGCGAATTCACCTAGACTCGCAATATAACCCTCGCCACTATTTTATCAAAGATTGGCTTCAGCACCCCTTTTTTGAATTTACTCATAATCTGAGCAGCTTTGTAAATGTATTTGACTAAACTGATGTAAAGCTAAGCAAATATCCTACAGCCATCGCTATTTTTTCCCATGTAAAAAAATGGAAAATATATAAAACTTCTTCTTCTTTCAGCTCTACAACCCAGGGTGGGTCTTGGCTGACTGCACTACTTGCTTCCATCTTGCACGGCCCTCCATTATAAGCGGATCGAACGATATATCCATCGCTGACAGGTCTGCTTTGATGTTGTCCCTCCATCGCATACGTGGTCTTCCTGGAGGCCGCTTTCCTGTTGGAACTTTTTCCCAGACCAGTTTAACCAGTCTGTCATTTGGGAGTCTGTGCACATGACCCGCCCATCTGAGGCGCTGGGACTTTATTTCTTGTACAATATCGGTGTCGTTGTAAATTGCTTTTATTTCACCGTTCGTCTTGATGCGGTATTTGTTTGTACTCGGGTCAAAGGACGGACCAAAAATTTTCCTTAGCACCTCCCGCTCAAATCTTCTGAGCTTTTCTTCATTGGCTTTTGTCATAGTCCATGTCTCACATTCATATGAGAGTACCGGTCTAATGACTAATTTGTATGTTTTGATCTTGAAAGCTCTTGTCAGGGATTTTGACTTGAATAGGTTATTTAAGGAATACATACATCTGTTGGCTGACTGTATTCTTCCCTTTATCTCCTCCGTGATATCGTGGTCTTCAGTGATCGTTGCCCCCAGATATTTAAAACGGTCTACTCTTTCGAAGTTGTAGGTATCTATTGTTACGTTTTGTCCTATTCTATCTCTCCGTGTGTGTCTATTTATGCATAGGTATTTTGTCTTTTCTTCATCTACTTTTAGTCCCATTTTACTGGTTTCTGTTTCTATTTTATTAAATATTTCCTTTACTGTTGTTACTGAGTTTCCGATCAGATCAATATCATTATTAACTTAGGTCCTCTGCTTGACAGGAGTTCTGTTTTGACTTGTGCCGCTCTGACCGCCTTTTTTAGGATGATGTTGCACAGAAGGGTGATAGGGCATCTCCATGTTTAAGGTCACTATGCACTTCAAAAGGCTCCGATAGTTTGTTGTCTATTCTTACTCTAGATATTCCGTCATTTACACAAGTTTTGACCAGTTTGATAAGTTTTCTGGGTATTGACAGTTGTGACATTGAGTTCCACAATTTATCATAAGCCTGTCGCGTCGGAAGTAAATGAAAAGATTATGTACGACTTTATTGAATTCCCATCCCTTTTCTAGTAGTTGTCGTAGAGTGAAAAGCTGATCGACTGCGGACCTATTTTTCCTAAAACTTGCCTGATATTCTCGTACAAATGCTTCAACGAAAGGCGTGAGTCTATTTAAAAGGATATTCGATAGAACTTTATAGGAGGTAGGAGAAATGCCTCTATAGTTTCAGCACTTTGTTCTTCCTTTTTTATGAATAGGGACTATTATGCTTTCTTGCCATTTCTTCGGTATCTTCTCTTGTTTCCATATGAGTAGGATGAGCTTATGTATTTCCTCGTGTAGAGACTTTCCTCCATATTTAAGGAGCTCTGCAGGTATATTGTCCGAGCCAGGTGGCTTTGAGTTTTTCAGTTTCTTAATATGTTTCTATTGTTTTCTTCAGCGACGGTTCTCCTACTGGCAAGTCTGCGGTTTGATAGATATCCTCTGCAGGACTTTCTTCATGATCTGCATTGAGTAGATTATTGAAATATTCTTTCCACGCTTTAAGTAGTTCAGCCTCGTCTACTATTAGGTCTCCATTTTCTTTTTGCAATACGCTTATTGAATTGGGTATGAAACCACCTTTCTTGTCGTTTGCTATTGTCTTGAAAAACTCTCTGGTGTTTGATCCAAGCCGATTCCTTTCCATCATCTCATATTTCTGATTCTCTGCTTCTCGTTTTTTCTTTCTGATAAGTTTCCGGGTTTCCTTGCGGAGTCGGGCGTACTCTTCTATATTTGCATTCGTGGAATTTTGCTTTATTGTATTTCTTGCAGTTTACTTTATTTGCAGCTGTCTTCGACATTCTTCGTCAAACCACTTTTTTGTTGCATTCTTTTTTCTTTTCCCTAGAACTGTTTCTGCCGTCTCCAAAATGGATTCCTTTATAGTATTCCACACTCCTTGGACGTATTCGGCCTCTGCCTTTTCGTTCAGTGTTTGTTCTAGTGTTTGTCTGTACCTTTCTTGTTTTTCTTCTTCTTGTAGTTTGTCTGTGTCCCATTTCAGCGTTATCTTGTTCCTTTTATGCTTGTTCGTCGATATTCTCATCTTAGTTTTTGCTCTAACTACATAATGATCAGTATCGCCATCAACTCCTCAAGACTCCTTACATCCAACATATTGCTGCTATGTCTGGCCTCAATAGCAAAGTGATCGATTTGGTTACGGGTGATTTTATCGTTGGATACCCTTTTGTGTGTGTGGATGTTTCTATGTGGGATCATAGTTGATTTTATAAGCATATTATTGGCGGATGCCAGTTCAATAAATCTCTGTTCGTTGTCATTTGAGATGTCGTGTAAGCTGTCTTGGCCTATTGTTGCTCTGAAATTAGGCTCTTTACGAATTTTGGCCTTCATGTCTCCGCACAGGATTTGCATGTCTTGTTTGGGCAACTTTTCAATTGTTCTTTCCGAGTTGGTCGTAGAAAGTGTCTTTTGTTGAATCGTTCTTTTCTTCCGTTGGCGCATGAGCTGAAATGATCGAAATATTGTACCAAATTCCTTTCAGTATGATGTAACACATTCTCTCGCTTATCGGGTCAAAACTTAGGACGTTACTTAGGAGTTGCTTTCTAATTACAAAACCTGTTCCGAATTCATGTTTTCCTGATTGGCTTCCGCTGTAGAAAACTATTAACTTGCTGACTTTCATGTTTCCACTGCCCAGCCATCTAAACTCTTGAACTGCTGTTATATCTATTCGGGCTTTCTCTATAGTTGTTCTACAGCGTGAGTGGATATGCCTGGTCTATACCAACTCTACGCATTCCATGTTCCGATATTCATAGTACTTATACGTTGCGATTTAGTTTTTCCATTTATATCAGTTCGTTTCCGGGGCAAAGTTGCAGTTTTCATAACAGGGGTTCTTTTTACAAGAGAGGGTTGTTAGCGCTCCGCTAAACCCTCTTCCTTTATCCGGGCTTGTGACGTTTCTGGGTTATTCAATCCACCAAGAAACGACCACAGGCGGAAAATATATAGAAAATATATAAAACACCTGGTCAATTCCTAAAGATCAATTCTCTTGCAACTGTCGTACCATAGTGGAAATAATTTTGTGGTTAACCTTTCTCTTGATGGTAACTTGTGTGAAAGACAAATGATTGTGAATTTTTTGAAATGCGAATGTTGAACGTTGGAAATGGGTATATGGCAACTTGTAACCAAACATGCACTTATTTATTTAATACCTTATTCAGATTGTCTTGGTGTTTAGGGGACAATTGATCTGTGTGAATTATTGTGGAAACGATAAACCCATGGCGACATTTTCGATGAAGTTCTCGACACGAACACTAAAAATTAAACCCAACGTTTCGTGAGGGATCGTCACCTTATCAAGGGCCTTAATTAAAGAAATTATATTGATAAAGTGGCAATCGCTCACGAAACGCTGGGAAAAATACAATAGTGGTTTATTTCCGTGCCCTAACCCTGTTACACTCTCCAATTTATATTTAAGAAGGGCATTACAGTCATAATAGACTAAATATTAATTTTCGACGTGGGCTATTGCACAAGAGCATAGAAATTAAAAACTGTATGAGTTTATTTTCATATTAATACGAAACATATTTTAACAAATATGAAAATAATTCCTCACAGATCCATTAAAGTACATATTATAATCTATTGACAGCACTGTTGCAGGAATGCCAATTGTATAATGAGCTACAAACAAAATTACTAGCATGCGACCTCGGTTCTTTTGTAACCTGCCTTAAGCGTTGGGCGCTAATTATGTAACACGATTTGTCAATTATTGCTCTACAGACGGTCCATATGCCAGGTTCACTCATCGGTTTTATTTTATTTAAAGGTGTGGGTCTATGTATTGTCAGTTAGGTGAAGGCGCCACATTTTTTTTTTACTAGGAATTTATCAATGATTATTGATAATGGAAATTAGGGTATTAAAATTTAGAATAATACCCTATGTAAAAACGTTAAATAGTTACTGTCTAGATTATAGCTTACCAAGATATACATCAAGATTCCAATTAAATTATTTATTTAAATATGAAAATCTTGCATCAATACCTCAAAACCATTAATTAAGTTGAGTTTATGGTATCGCTCATAAGCTAATGAGAAGAGTTGCATTCGTCTAGATTATCAGACTATCAGTATCAGAAGGGGTTAGGGCACGTAGGCTACCAATTGGGCCCGTTGTGCCCCAGCCCGCATTAGAGAACGTACAACATGCCAGTCTTCCTTGAGAAGGCACGATGCACTGAAACTGGCTCAATCAACGTCGCTCCAATGCTTCTTTGCGTCCTCAACGCACCATCTACACTCCCCTCTCAGAATATTAAATTAAATTAAATTAAGCTTCTAAGTTTTAATATAGGTCCTATATCTTTAAGATTGCCTAATTCCTGCCTGGAAATAGTTCTAACTAAACCTCGAATGCTAGAGACCCTGACTAAACGCAGTTAGTCATAAAGAACCAAAAATAAACAATATTTTTTAAGCAAACTAATCTAAATCGATCCCATCGCAGCGATAATATCAATACATCAATAAGCAGTTAAAATAGATCTACTAAATCAATAAATTACTCTATATATATATATGCCAGCCGGTAAGTCATCATCATCATCATCCAGCCTTTGCATCCAAAGTTGAATATAGGCCTCCCCTAAATTATTCCAGTTGTGTCGGTTCTGAGCTTCTTGTAGCCAGTTGCCAGCGATTCTTTTGACATCGTCTGTCCATGGTGTAGGTGGTCGGCCTCTACTCCTTTTGTCAGCTCGTGGTCTCCACTCTATCATTTTTCTGGTCCACCGCCCATCAGTCATTCTGGCCACATGGCCGGCCCAGTTCCACTTAAGCCATTCTATGCGCTCGATAACATCCGTGACGCCTGTCCTTCTTCTTATTTCCTCATTTCTGACTCTATCTCTGAGAGTCAGTCCCAGTAGCGACCTTTCCATTCTTCTTTGGGCTACTCTGAGTTTGGTTGCTGTGGCCTGGGTTAAGGAGAGTGTTTCGGCACCGTAAGTCATGACTGGGAGCACGCATTGGTCGAAGGTCTTCTTTTTTAGGTGATTTGATATGTTGCTCTTGAAGATGTCTGATAGAGCTCCATATGCAGCCCATGCCAAGGTAATTCTTCTTTGCAGTTCAGTGGTTTGGTTATCTCTGGCAATTTGAATTTCATGACCTATGTATTTATATTTGTGGACTAGTATTATTTCGTTACCATCCATCTTTAGGTTTTCGCTTTGTATCAAATTTGTCATGAATTGCGTCTTTCCAAAGTTCATGTTTAAACCGACTTCTTTGCAAACGGCATATAAATAGTTCTAATCTCTCCCAAGTTGTCTGTTATTAGAGCT
Source organism: Pissodes strobi (assembly GCA_016904865.1). NCBI lineage: Eukaryota > Metazoa > Arthropoda > Insecta > Coleoptera > Curculionidae > Pissodes > Pissodes strobi. The sequence goes on from MU183955.1 coordinate 31,908, forward strand.
ATGTCGTCGGCGAATCGCAGGTGGGAGAGCGTTTCGCCGTCAATACAGATTCCTTTGATGCCCCGCCCCAGTCCAACTGCTTGAAAGCATGTTCTAGGACTGCCGTAAAAAGTTTGGGAGATAACGTGTCCCCTTGTCTAATTCCTCTTTCGACTTTTACACATTTTGTATCTTTATGCAATCTCACAGTCATGGTAGCATTGCTGTATATGTATTTAATCAGTTTAGAGTACCGATAGTCTATACGGCTTTCCTCCAGCGCTTTCATTACACTGTTTATTTCGATCGTATCGAATGCTTTGCAGAAGTCGACGAAGGCCAGGACCAGGGGTCGGTTGTATTCGATTGATTTTTCTATAAGGCCTTTTATACAGTGGAGGTGGTCGTTAGTGCCAAAGTTTGTCCTAAAACCCGCCTGTTCCCTAGGTTGATACGAGTCCAATTTTCTTTCTAATCGATTTGCTATTATTCTTGTGAATAGCTTTTAGAGGTGGTTTAACAGGCTTATGGGTCGGTAGTTTTCAAAATCTGTTGGATCGCCCTTCTTGTGTATTAAAATGGTTAGCGCATTGTGCCATCTTGTAGGTGATTCGCCTTGGTGCAGACATAAGTTGAACAGTTCCTTTATTTTCTCTAAAAGTCTGTCCCCTCCAATCTTTACTGCTTCTATAACAGTACCGTCTTCACCCGGAGCTTTATTTCTTTTCATTTTCTTTAGTGCGTTTCTTATTTCATCTGTTGTTATATCTGGCATTTCGTCCGATCCTTGGTTAACTACTCTTTTTCCAGAGTTATCTAAGTTTTCTGTTTGTTGCTCATCAAGGTTTTGTCGACTCTTGTACAATTCTGTATAGAATTCTTCTACTACCCTTAATAATTCTTCTCTGTTGGTGGTCATAGATCCATTTTTGTCCTTTAATTTGATTATTTCTTTTTTGCCATTGTTTAATTTTCTCCTTAGAACTTTGAGATTTTTATTATCTTCGTTCGTTTGTTGGATTTGTTCGCTTTTGTACTTTCGGTTCTCTCCTCTGATAGATTTGGATATCCTCTTGCTTATCTCTCTAAGTTCGTGGTGTTCTTTGCGCTTTGCATTTTTCTCCTCTCTTCCATTAATGCTTGTGTTTGAGGACTTAGCCTATTAGTATTTGATTTCTTTTGGCAATGAACATTCTGGCTTTCCTCTATAGCTTCCAGTATAGTGTAATTTAAGATGTTGACATCTTGGTCTGTGTAGGTAGGTGTGCATTTCTTTTTAATCATACGATACCTCTCTTTTCCAAGGTCTATTTCTATAGAGGCTCTCATTATTCTGTGGTTGCTACCCGTTGAAAACTGGTTCAGGGCTGTAACATCTCCAAAGATTTGCTTCTTGTCAGTGATGATAAAATCAATCTCATTCCGGGTTTTTTCCATTGGGGCTCTGCCATGTCCATCTTCGATGATCCTTTTTGTACAGGAAGCTGTTCATTTAGAATAGGTTCTTTTCTGGCAGGAGACTAAGTAAAGTTGCACCGCGTTCGTTTCTTCTTCCCAAACCAAATTTTCCCAGTGATGTTTCTGTAGCATCCGTACTTCTCCCAATCTTAGCGTTGAAGTCACCACATAATATGGTAAAATGTGTTACTGAGTCATTTAGGGCTAATGTGATGTCATCGTAAAATTCTTCTACTTCATAGTCCGCATGATCACTTGTCGGAACATATACTTGCACAATTTTTAAAGTATACCTTTTGCTAAGCTTCAAGATTAGGAGAGCTGCCCTAGTAGAGACACTTTTCACTGATATGATGTTGTTTCCATGTTTTCTGTGTACAAAGAAGCTGACGGCGACGCGTCCCGTTGCTTCAGTTTCGTTACCGACCTGATAGAACAGATGTCCTGGCTTTATTTTCATCAGGCTTTCTCCTCGTTGCTTTACCTCACTGACTCCATCTCAATGACTCTTTCTTCTGTTGATAGGGATCTAGCATTGTATGTGGCGACATTGAGCGTTAGGGGTATTTTACGTTTAGTACGGTTTCTTGTTATAGTCTTGTCCCCCCCAGAATCCGTGGGACTGACTAACAATTTACTGCGAGATTCTGGAAATCTTTTCCTACTCGCCTGGGGTAATATATTTTGAGATAATGACATTTTCATCTTAGGGGGTATATGGCGTGGTTTTAAAACCTGCCGCGCCTGCCACACGTGTTGGCAGGTTTTCTATATTCAGCCGCCCATTCTGGGGAAACAGTGGCTGTTTGCAGTCGCCCATTTTGGATCAGACGCTGCTATTGCCTGTTTGGTCCGCGGGAGGTATTTCATTTCCCTTCTACCACCCATATCTGGGAGGCGTTCCCCTATCCGCCACCTGAGGACGCGCCCTCTAGGGGTTTCAGGCTCCCGCGGGGGTTAAGCCGGTATGTACGTACGGGAATACAAATTAAGCTCAGTTCAATATCAGTGTTAAGGCGAAAAATTAAAGTTGCAAATAGAAGTTATGCGAAACAAATTACTGCCATGAGGCTTACAGCCAATTACAGTAAAAACTTATTGTTAAGATAGATAAGTGTAATACACAAATAAATCAGATATTCTCGAAAGCGTTATCAAGATATTTACTAATTAAGATAATACTGGGTCGGTAATAAAGAAAGTCAATATTAAATAATCGACGAAGATAATGAATGACTTAAAGCCACTCAACGATAATTTCAATAACTCAATAAACTAAAACAGCAAGGCATGATATACGATAAGTAGTAATTCATTAATCAAAATGAAATACACCGATAATATATACGAGAAAGAAAGCAAACGACCTACAGTCGTTTAAGAGTAGATTCATTAATGAAAATAAAATACAACGATAATATATACGATAAAGAAAGCCAACGACCTACAGTGGTTTAACAGTAAATTCATTAATCAAAATGAAAAATAACGATAATATATACGATAAAAAATTTCCGCGAGGCTACGTCTCCACCATGTGGTCGTATTACCTTGACAAAGGCTTCTGTACGGCTAAACGACACCGGGAACTCGCTAGGTCGGCATAGAAAGCCGCTGACGGGCGTCAACCCTAAAGGGAGGAAAAACTACCCCACGTAGGGATCCTAGTTAAATGATCAATAATTTTAACCATTTAAAAGATGCCTCAGGATTTTAGAACATACCTGACAGATTTGTCGAATAATTAAATATGTCATATTCTAATGCCTCCTTAATCAAGGAAGTCTCAAGTTTTGAGCATTGGGCGCTAATTATGTAAGACGATTCACTCATCGGTTTATTTAAAAGTGTGGGTCTATGTATTGTCAGTTAGGTGAAGGCGCCACAATTTTTTTTACTAGGAATTTATCAATGATTATTGATCAATGAAATTAGGGTAGTAAAATTTAGGAAAATACCCTATATAAAAACGTTAAATAGTTACTGTCTAGATTCCAATTAAATTATTTATTTAAATATGAAAATCTTGCATCACACTTTAAAATCATTAATTAAGTTGGGTTTATGGTATCGCTCATAAACTAATGAGAAGAGTTCCATTCGTCTAGACTATCAGACTATCAGTATCAGTATCAGAAGGGGTGGCCCCCTAGCGGGCCTTGCACGTAGACCTCCACTTGGGCCCGCTGTGCCCCCAGCTCGCATTAGAGGACGTCCAGGATGCAGGTCTTGCTTAAGACAGCCCGCATTTCCTTCAGACTAACACGACGCCCTGAGCCTGACTCGATCAGCGTCACGCCAAAGATTCTGAATCTTGCCGCGACGCACAGGTGGGACATTCCGTAAGTAGATGGTATGTGGTCTCATTGTCCTCCATGCACCATCTACACACTACCCTCCTCTCAGACTATTAAATCAAATTAAGCTAAGTTTCTAAGTTTTAATCTAGGTCCTATATCCTTAAGATTGCCTAATTCCTGCCTGGAACTAAACCTTGAATTCTAGAGAACCTGCCTAATCGCAGTTAGTCATAAAGAACCAAAAATAAGCAATATTTATTAAGCAAACTAATCTAAATTGATCCCATGGGAGCGATAATATCAATATCACAATACGCAGGTCTATGAAATTAATGAATTACTCTATAAAGTAAGTATATATATGCCTAGCCGGTAAGTACGTATGGGGAACACGAATTGAGCTCAGTTCGATGTCAGTGTTAATGCGAAAAATTAAAGTTGCAAATAGCATTTATGCGAAACAAATTACTGCCATGAAGCTAAGGCCAATTACAGTAAAAACTTATTGTTAAGGTTGATAAGTGTAATACACAAGTAAATCAGATAATCTCGAAAGCGTTATCAGGATATTTATTAATTAGGGTACTACTAGATCGGTAATAAGAAAACTCAATATTAAATAATCAAGAAAGATAATAAATGACAAAGCCATCCCACGATATTTTCAATAACTCAATAAACTAAAAAGGTATGGCATAATATATGATAAGAGACAACTTACAGCCGTTTAATAGTAAATTCATTAATCAATAATCAAAATGAAATTCAGCGATAATATATACGATAAAGAAAACAAGCGACCTACAGTCGTTTAATAGATAGTAAATTCATTAATCAAAATGAAGTACAACGATAATATATACAATAAAAAAGGTATAGATCCTAGTTGCATCTAGTAGATTTGCAGACACTGGCGTTTCCTGCGAAGCTACGTCTCCACCAGGTGGTCGTGTTACCTTGACAAAAGGCTTCTGTTCGGCTAAATGACACCGGAAACTCGCTACGGCGGCGGCGGCATAGAAAGCCGCTGGCGGGCGCCAGCCCCAATGAGAGAAAATTCTATCCACAGAAGGACCTTACTTCATGATGAAAAATTTTAACCATCTAAAATAGAAACACACGTGTCCAACATATCTTAAAAAAAGGGGTCGCCACACTAGGCTATATGGCCGATAATTTTAGAAAATACACACTCTAGGTCATTTACCAATTAATGCTATGACACAATCAGGCGGTATTTAGACCTGATGGTCAAAAATAACAATGATAATATTTGATACCCAAAAATTGCCTGCTCGCCTTGAGTGTCCAGACGAGAAGGGCTGTCAATTCCCCAAAAAAGAATATATACCACATCTGTCAAGTGGCGCTCCAAACGGATTCATCTTTCGAAAAGACTAACACCGGAAGTAAGGTGGCGAGAAGTAAGGTAGCGAGAGTATTTATAACGTTATACAGTCTTTGTAACACTTTTTACGAGATTATTATAGAGTTTGTTTTTTTTAAAGCATTATTTTATCGATTTCATTAGATATTGTTACGTTTTTCCCGTGGGTTCTGAACGAAATTGCAACTTTACTATTTTAAACTAATACTCCCTTTATTCTGTACACTCTAACACTTAATGATTAACTAACTAAAAACACGCTTTAGGTCTGCTCCTTATATACAATCTCAAATCTATCACGAATACTCGAGAAGAAGCGAGGCCACTCTATATGATTCTCGACCAGGGCAGCGAGATAATTCTAGCGTTCCTGAATCTTCGCGGCCGGCCGGCGATGACTCATACATAGACACGGCGCTGCAGGGCCAGTTCTATAGGGTAGCACAAAAACATTCGGATGGTTGTTAGTCGTGACAATATTCTATTGAAGGATACCGCTTAGGCGAAGCCATTTACCATTTCGATACGCATTCTGTGCAGTATGATGCTTATTTTAAAGCTATGCAAATAACTAATATTTAAGAATTGTTTGTGTTAGGCCTTTTCGTCTTTTAAGTATCGATGGCTTGTTTCTCTTGCTTAATATTCAATTTCTATTTGTAATCTATCAAAACAAAATATTATTTTACTTTGTTTTATTTATTTATTTATTTATGGAAGATAATAAGTTATGCATGCTATTATCTAATCTAATCATAAGCTATCCATACTTTAAATATTCATTGTGGATTTTATTACTGTAAGCAGATATTTTCTTTCCCTCTTTTCCGCAGTTAATCCAGATATCCATATCGTAGTGACGATAAACGACTAGTAGCATATCATTATGTTAAATAAATAATATTGCTTTATTTGTGCAATGGTTTTAAACACTTAAATCATATAATTCTTGAGGTACATAAGTAGGTACAGAAGTATTATTTTTCCATTTTTGAATAAGGTACCATGAGTTCCATGATTTTTTTTGATTTTTAAAGTATGCGGGCAATTTTCCTTACTTTGTGGGGCTTTTTTAATTGCCAATCTTACCCCAACCTTTCCTGTCACTACTTTCGCTACAGCTTTATCTAAAAATAGTAACTGGCTAGTTAACTAGTTTTGCTGTTCTATAGAGCTTTCAAAGTGTAAGCTCCTTAATTTTAATACACGGCAGTTCCTTAAAGACGTTTTGATTATTTTTTTATTGTAACTACTTTTAATTACGAAGCTGAACAGCAAGATACTCGATATTACTCGTGTAATCATTCTTGGACCGTTTTTGCATTTAGGCATAATTACTTTTTAGCAACAAATTTCTTCATAAACTCATTAAAATTCTTAGTTTAATCGTGTCTCGTTTCCTAGACAGATCCTATTTTAAATTTTATTTTTTAATCTTGTGACAGTGAATTTAACACAATCCGCTAAATCAATATTTCCATTACTTAACATCAGTGAATTGAATACGATTTCATGCATATTTAAGTTTTATTCCCAATTAATAGAAGTACAAATCTAATATGTCTTACAGACGTTCAAAAGTTGCGAATATTCGTAAATAGAGCTTTATATAGAAATAAATTCACGACTGTTAGGAATTCTTTAATAGTCAAATTATGAAGCTTGAGCATTTCAAATTTCAATTGTACACAAGAATGAGAAATAAAATTTCCGATTTAGTTTGCTAAACATTTAGATGAAAACTTAAAGAAAGTCAAATTAAGCTATACGAACCGTTTTTTCGACATCTATTTATATCCGAAGTCCTTCTATTAAATTTTTTAAAGAAGCAAAATTATAGTTCGGCACGTAATATCTTTGATATACTTTGACTAGAGCAAAATATCATTTAAAAAGTCATAAATCATGAAGCAAATTTAACAGTTTTTAATAAACATGAATGCTAAATAATAATAAAATCTTCAGTACAGAAATTACCTGATACAAAACCATGAAATGCATAAATATAATTAATATTTAAAATTCTATAAACTGACATATAATATTTTTTTATATTTCAGCTAAAGTAAAAAACACCAATTAAAGAGTCATACATCGTGCTGTATATTTAAAGGTTTTTAATCAATTTTAATGTTAATTACTAAACCAATAGAGGAAACCCCTGATACAAAAATATGAAATTAATAAATATAATTAATAATTTAAATTAATTACAACAACGGTAATGTTAATATTTATATGCTGCTAAAATGTAATAATTTCTAATTAAAATCACCAGCTGTCCTGTTAGAATGAAATTATATATTTTATTCTATTTTCACATTTAAAAATGACATTAATGAACGCATAACAACTAAACTAAGTAGACGTTTATTAATTTAGTTACTTAAAATATTTTTTCCTGCGACCACTTATAAAAATGAGGAAAAAAAGGACAGCTAACGTGGGTAGAAAGCGTCTTATATCACACGCGTGTTAAAAATGTTTCAACACGGTGGTTGTAGGAGAAATAGTGTACATTATTCGTGTGAAAGTATGTTTTCAACCTCGGAGTATTTCCTCACACGGCTACCACTTCAGGCTAAATAATCTCCTCGTTGTGTAATATACTATTAACTCACTCTTAAAATTTTAAATCACTACAGATGCCCAGATAACCCAGAGTAGATTCGAAAGAGTGTCAAATATCGCGTTGGGTCTCAATGACCTGGCCGCGTCGAACTTACGTTACCTGCACCATCGCTTAGCAATGATTTTTTGAAGGTATGCGAAAAGATTGCCCGCACCAATGCAGTTCTATTATTTAATGTGAAGACAAAATATAAAGAAATTTATATTAATATAGATTTAAAAAATGTTGTTGCGGAAGTGTAAAAAAATTAAAAACGTTCTTTTCATAAAAATAATGAACAATTTCTTTGTAAAATTTGTAATAAGTATGTAACCAAAACGTTTATTATTTTATATTTACCTATAGAACTGGTAAGGAAACTGAAAATCACATACTATAAATGTAAATATAACTAATGACACATCCTAAAAACCTAAATCTAAATTAAACAAGTATGTATAGATAAGGCTATAACAGCGATTACAATTAATAGACAATTTTTCACTTCAGGGATTGCTCCTATAAAAATGTAGAGGATTGCTAATCCAAGCAATTTTTCTGACATGTAGGTACTCAAAAGTTAGAACGAAGTTCGCTCGGTGTAACCTAAACTAACATAAAATCAATAGTCAAAATAGTGGTTAATAAACACATAATATACTCGTAAGTAAACTCAGAATTTAGCAAACTAACACATCAAAATAAAACAAAACTGAAAACATAATCAAATGATAACATTTTTTTAGAATACATTAGTTAACAAAATTAAACCTGCTTTGTACAACGGGTTATTGGACCCGGCCAGGTACCCTGTACCTGACCGGGTACCTGGTCAAGCCCATACCCGGCAATAGGGCTTGCTGCATCACTAGTTATCACCGTTCTTGAAAATATTCTAGGATTAAAAATTATGAGATTTTTGTTATAATTTACTATATTCTAGAACAACAGTAATTTTATGTACTATTGCATCAGATGTAGACACCTGTCACGCTGATGATAAAACATACACGGAAACTATTGGGTTTTTTAAACTTTTTATTCAATTGTTATGAATTTCCAGCAAGTTTAAAGGCTACTGTAAAAATTGAAGGTTTGTTTCAATTGGTGTTTGCTAGTTCATGAGCATATCATACTACTGGGATTAAAATGAACACCTGTACTGGAATTTTAGACACTGTGTATAATACCTGATAAAATGATGGTCTTTTGGGGCCATTAATAAGAATTCAGATTTCTGCTTCGGTCCAAGAAAAATTGACGGTATAGCATTATCATAAAGACGCTTTACATAACTTGTAGATACCGCAAAACACTTGCTTTCAAAGTGATCTTCACATAACTTGTAATTAAAATTACTTTTTCTAAAATATCTTTCCTTCCAGCCGCTTTAAGCCAAGAGATTGCATTTTTATGTGATTAAAAAAAGCCAACAATTAAGTCACTGATAAAGAACTTATTGTTAAATATTTTTTATTATAATGTCTTAAAACTTTGGATATTTTCTGTCAGGGTTTTCAATTATTTTTTTTACAACCACCTACGTGATTTATTATAAAATTAAAAAAAAAACTTTAAGTATTCTTTCCATATTATATTTTGGACCCATTTATTTATTTATTTATTTATTTAATTTACACCATTTCACAGTTACAAAAAACTAATTAACAAATGGGTACAACGAAAGAAAAAAGTAAAAAGAATCAATACAAAAAAAGGCTAAGAAACTGGACACAATGAAAGTAATTCATGTAGATTACAATATAATTATCAAGAGTCTATTTTAAATTACACTTGGATTTATAGTGGATAAGCTGCAGTTGAAAATGTCAAAATTTTTCTGCCGTCGATTATATGCATTGCACATTTGATGAATGGGTGAGTATTTACAGACATTAGTACGCGAAGTAGGTACATAAAATGCACACGCGTTTCGAGACGTTAGCCTGGGTACGAGAAAGTGTAGCTGATTTAAAATTTCGGTACAATCCACCCTGTTATGCAGTACGTTATGGAGGAATTTAAGATGCGCGACAGTGCGCCTATCTTCTAATGAGCAAAAGGAATGTCGACGAAGTAATTGATCTTCGGGAAAGCCTAAATCGGGATACTGACCGTCGATTCTAAAACTTAGATACTTTAGAAACCTTCGTTGGACTCCCTCATTGCGGTCTATATGCACCTTATAAAATGGCGACCATTTCACATTGGCGCACTCAATTTTTGATCTAACAAACAGCAGCTTTAATGTATTGTGATTTGAAAAATTTCATGAATTTCTTATGATAAAACCCAAAGATCTGTAGCATGTTGCTACTAAGTGGTTAATATGAGAAATAAAAGAGAGTTTGCTGTCAAAATAATACACCTAAGTCGAGAAAGGTTTCAACCCTTTCTAGCGATATACCTTTAATCTTATAATCATACAACAGGGTGTTGTGCTTCAGGGAGAATGACATTACTTTGCATTTACTTATATTCAGCGGTTATTTTCAGTACACCATCCAGAGATCGCGTCAATTGAAGCCTGAAGCCTCAGACAGTCACCCGGGCCCCGTACACGTGCATAAATCTTCATATCATCCGCGTAAAGGTGTGTATATCTGTCAATATTCTCCATAATACTATTTATAAGTATGTTGAACATCAGAGGGCCCAAAACTGCGGAAGCCCAGATGTTGCATCGATCTGGACCGATAATTGACCACAGCACTCTACTACCTGACGCCTTCCATTCAAATAAGACCGAAACAAATTTATTAAATCATCCGAAAAACCAAATGAGTCAAGTTTATTAAGCAGAATTGCATGGTCAAGTCGGTCGAATGCCTTGGAAAAATCTGTAAATATAGAGTCCACCTGACAGCCCTGATCAAAGGCCTCGGCGACAAATTGCGTCAGACAAGTTAGGTTAGACGTGGTTGATTTTCCCTTGAGAAACCCGTGCTGATAATTTGACAGTCCCTGTTTAGTCTTAAAATACAAATTATTGTGAAGGAACATTTCGAATCATTTGGAAACATTATTAATTATACTTATGATTGAAAACTATCAATTCCTATCAAAATAAAGAAACGAAGATGGCAAAACAAATTAATAAAACCAAAATTATTTTCTATAAATAGAACATCCTATATTACATATTCTGCCATAATAACATCATGAAGGCTGATTTCAAAAATATATAGTTTATTTATATTTCGTTCAGCCGTTTTTGGGACGTATTTTTCCGTGCTTTCATTGCTTGAATAAATTTGTCACGTGCGCACGAAAAAAATCTTCATTTTCAGACTCGTAATGAAATGTACTATTGCGTAAAATTATTAAATTTACTATAATATGTAAAAAATTATAAAATTTATTGTTAATAATAAAACCAACAAAACTTAAGGATTTCGAGGTAATTTAAATAATAATATTTTATCCCCACTTCTAATTGAACAATATAAATAATGCCACTTAAAACCAGGCATTTTCAAAACGACAAAATTACGTCTGTAAGTTTAAAAAAAATAATATGTTTGAATAATATTATAAGCTTTCGCACTATTAGATATCGCCGCCCGAGCATCATGCATTTAAAATATCAACTGCAGTCTCTGACTATATCCTCGGATGGCTGGCCATCCGTAGGGGGCGGAGACTAACTTAAACTCGTTATGCACACGTTAGATAGACACTTGCGCATCTGGTGTGGCTTTATCTGGAATAGATGCTACAATATACCTTATTCTGACGTCTTTTTCTATTTCTATTGACACACATAAACAACTAGTGACACCCTAGGAACCATCAACAATAGCCTTAGAGCCCGTGTCCAAAAAGTGTGAGTGTTTTACAAATACTAATTTTTTTTAGTTGGATTATACTTTGGTCATAAATTATCACTGCACTGGAGAGTCAGTCAGCCAGTTATCGGCATACCTTAACCGGTTTTTTGAAAAATTACAATTTATCTACAAATAGCTAATTCAATCAGGAGCTCGAAACAAATAGTCAGTCAGCATATTAACATCGCTGCGTACGTGTCTCTGAAAAATAGATCCGAAAATGCTTTCTGAGCGCTGAAATTTTGCCAAAGATTGCTTTAGTTAATACTGTTCCTAAAACGAACAGTCAGTCTTAATTTTAAAAAAACACATTTCGTCAGCAGTCAATAAACTTTAAATTGAAAGCGTACACGCGGCTTGTGATAGTTGCGAGTTTATGGTTTTTATTCTATGGCAAATATTTTAATTGCATTGGAAAAACACAGCAAATCTGGGTGTGAATCAAAATAGAAACAATAAATCAGTTCAAAAAAGCGTGACTAAGTAATTGGGAAAAAAAAGCCATTCATTGTTCAAAATCGTTATCATCTTTATTATTTTCCCTACAATCGTCGAATCTTCCGTCAATTTCATCTGATTTTTCCTTCGCATCATCTGTTCTGGCAGATTGAGCATCTGTGCATAAACCAAAGAACAATGATTTAAGATTCCTCAAATAGTGATAATTGATACAAATGAGAGCTTATGTTTGCAAATTGATTGAGTATTGTTTCAAATATATAGTGTTATTATATTTCATTGATTCAAATAGAATGTTGCATTGGGCACAACATTTAGCCTGTAATTAATTGAACAACAGATCTTTTTCATAGAAGTTTTATATTCAGAACAAAGTAGAATAATATTTTAAAGATGGTAGTTGACCATTGGTCAATGATAAAAGGTAAAGTCAACACAATAATCAATAAGGTAAACAAGTAAATATATAACAAATCATCTCCTTCTTATTCTAGGACTATACGTCTCTATCGGCTTTCTAAATCTCAAGCTTCTCCTTAGTGAAGTCCCTGCTAAGGAATTTTCTGAATGAGTCTGTAGTAACAACTGGTGTTTCAGGAAAACCAAAAAAATCTTCTGAATTTTTATTTGTAGAAACCTGCTTATAGGACATTTGTAAGAAACAATCGTCAATATTAATTGATATGTTTTCTCCCCCGTAGAATATTCTGCATATCTTTCTACTTCAGTGGTAGCTATTTGATCAAGATGTCTTCTAAATGTAAGACCTTCTACTTCCACTAGGTATCTTAATAAATCTTCTTTTTTATATATTTTTTCCAAAATTCCATTCTTTTCTTTAATAATTACGCACTTTTACTATTTGACCTTAAAAAAATGTTTTAGCTTTATTGGAATTATCTATTTGTTTTATTATAGGTTTTGTATATTTAGCAAATCTAATCTGGTTCTATTTTTTCATCCAAACAACAGCATAGATGTGCTACCGAAATGCGTAAAAATTTAATTATAACTTAACTGTTCTTCAATTTTCTTTGGTTACTCCCAGTTGAGTAAACACATCACTGAAGAAGTAAGGGCTTGGCTTTCTTCATACTAATCAAAATCACATCGTCGATTGATTTCCAGCCAACCATGAGTTGGCCCTTTTTAATGAGGTCCTCCAGATTATAGGAATGTATATGCAGTGCGTTGTAATTGTTTTTTCAACTTTGCTTGGCATAGTGGAAAATTCGAGGCATCGATATTTTTAGTCTCAATTTTTCGTCGATATCTTTGAATCCATACATTTTGTTTAAAAATAAAAATCGAGCTTCAGGTATACTTTTGATATTTTTTAAACCGTATAAATGACAAACATATTCTTCTATTATCTCAGAGACTTGATTGAAATTATCGTCAGTTAATTTATTGAAATCTGTGAAAGGTTGCTGCATTTTTTTTGACGATTTCAATAGTTTATAGGGTCGCTTTCTTCCTTTCCTGAAGAAATCAGTATCATGATCACAGATAGTATATGCGCGAGAAGCAGCCAGCACCGACATCCTTCCAAAGCTTCAAATTGAATTGCTTTTTAAGCTCATTATATTTCCGAATAAAATGACAGTGGCTGAATATCTAATTGACACATTTGCTTCATAATCGATATTACAAATAAGGTGAATGATTTTTGTCTTGGCTTCTTTGTCAGTTTGACACAAGAAACTATCATCAATTGTCTTTAAACTATTCCATTAAAAGATTTGAAGCAATAATGGAAATTAAGGTAGATGTTTTTGTGTAATGTGTCGTGAAATAAACGGCGTTTTAAATTTTGATGTTGAAATACAAACTGACTCGCTATACAAAAAGTTTCAGTATTATCCATTTTTGATGTAAGCTTACGTCCTTTGGAAAACCGAAAACATGAATTTTAGGCCCATTTTTATAGTGCCCATTGCAGCCAGGTATCCAACATTCTTGAGGCATAATTCTTACACTAAGTTACCACATAAGTACCGGAAAAAATATCCAATAAAACACGACAAAAGTTATAAATATGACGTACTACACAGTGAAGGAGAACACAAACCGTCAAGTTGCCGCCAAGCAACAGGTGTTTGATTTTAAATATATAGGTATGTAAAAGCAAGGTGTCTGTGTATATTTTATAGATATAGATACATAATATGAATAATATATCTAATGCATATGTAAGTATATATGTATTTAGAGAGATGATTAGTAATAATGCTAGAAATTTGAAACGTAGGTACTTATTTACTTTTTTTTTATAGTTTATGGCTTTGCATCGAGTGCATTTAGCCACTACAATAACTTAAATTTAAAATAGTAATGAAATAATCTTTGTATATCATGCAAAATTTAATCCAAAAGGAACCTCTATAAAGAGCGTAACAAAGCGCTTTCGGCCGTAGCCATCATCAGTGTTACCTGAAAGTAAGTAAAAGAACACTCTGTCAGTGAAGAGTCAAAGAGTGTTGTCGAGTTGGGACAATGGTTATCTTTGGTAAAAAATTTTGATAAGTTGAACACTGTTGCGTTCAGTTAAAAAAATTCCTTTAGTTGGGATTATTTTTATTTAGAATTTTTTTATAATTAATATAAAAAGGAGGTAACTGAAGTTATTAATTAAAACTGATGATATTTAGTTCATTTTTGTGTGTAAAAAAAGAAAAATGGTGGATTTCTTTTACTCACTTGTCAGTGGACAAAGGACATATCCATGGAAGCAAACAAACAACACAAATCGACAGTGGTCACAATTAAATTTCACAAATTGTACGTCACATTATTGAGAAATGGTTCACATAATTTAGATTAAAATCATTAATTTGAAACAAATTAAAATGAAAGCATGGTACCAAGATCCACGCTTTGTGGATAACACATCAAATGTGTCACTGTTGACAGCCTTGACAAGCTGACGACGTTTAAGCGCCGAAAAAAGCGGTAATTTTAAATTTTAAGAGTTTCTTGAAGACAAGTAATAAGTTGAGAGATAAAATTAGAAAAAGTTAATGTAATAATACAGAGTTAACCTAAAGTACAAAGAAGCTGCTACTATGCCAGATGAGACCAACCAAACGCCATAATATGTAATAAGTGCTGAATTATTTGAAAATTCGGTTGACTACTTAAGTGGTGGCTCAAAAGTTGATTTGGAAGGAAGAAAGTACTTGATCAAGCGAAAATAGAGGACTAACTTAGAGATGAGGTTAGCCGAAGCTAGCTCAACTCGACGGATAGAAAAGAAAAGAAATGAGATGACAATAGCCTGAGCTAACGCAACTCATAGAGGACTAACTTAAGAAGAGATGAAATTAGCCTGAGCTGTCTCAACATTGAAAAAGAAAAGGGAAGGAAGTAGATGAAATCCGCCTAAGCTGACTCAACTCGATAGGATAGAGAAAGAAGAAAAAAAAGGATGATATTAGCCTGGGCTAACTCAACTCCAAAAATTAAAAATAATAAAATTAAATTAAATTACATTAATGTAGTAAAAATAAGAGAAGTTATATGAAGTTGAAAATGCTTGATCAAGCGACCCTCCTCCTGACCTCCAAATGTATGAGCGAAAAATGAATTCAGTCGAGAAGCCTTCTGTGTAACGGAATGTAGGATCTGTTAAGGTTGACCTGAGTGTTAAGGCAATGATTGTTTGTACGCAGCTCGCTGTGGATCTCGATGTCCTCCATGAAATCCAACCTATTGAAGTTTTTTGATGAAATGTTATGTAAGATCCTTGAATCGGAATGAGGACTGAAATTGTGATTATGATTTCGTAAATGTTCTCCGAAAGCTGAATTGTTTCTGTTCAAATGTTCGTTGATGCGGACCTTTAATGGTCTACATGTCCTACCGATGTAGGTGCACTCACAAGAATTATTGCACGACAACTTATAAATACCACTTTTTGAGAGAGTATCTACTTTGTCTTTAGTATTATTTAAAAAGGTTTGCAATTGGTCGATAATAATTTTTCTCCTTTACCTAATAATCCTTTCAATAGCTTTATAAGGAAAGTCAACAGGTTTATCAAACATTTCATACCGTTTTTTGAAGAAAATAATGCTAAGAAAAATCTAATTTCTAGCAATCCTACAATGCCTAGGTTGTATGGCCTCCCTAAGATCCATAAAATAGATACACCAATTAGGCCTGTGGTAAGTTAGTTAATTATAAAAACATTCTAAATAAAAATAGTCCCAACTAAAGAAATTTTTTAACTGAACGCAACAGTGTTCAACTTATCAAAATTTGTTTACCAAAGATAACCATTGTCCCATCTCGACAACACTCTTTGACTCTTCACTGACAGGGTGTTCTTTTACTTACTTTCAGGTAACACTGATGATGGCTACGGCCGAAAGCGCTTCGTTACACTCTTTATAGAGGTTCCTTTTGGATTAAATTTTGCATGATATACAAAGATTGTTTCATTACTATGTTTCGTACATGCACACAGCCTTTATTCTTCATTTAAATTTAAAACACTTATTTACTTGTTCCGATTATTTTAGGAAAATGCACGAACAGGGTAGTAGTAATAGATAATTAAATAAATAAATTACGAAATACCACATTATAGAAAGAGGAAAGAACACCTTATGAAAATATGTTTTCTACAATATTGGAGAAATTGTAATGTGAGAGATAACTGTTTTTACGGGCATCTTAATATTCGATACTATCGTAGTAGTCAGGCAACGTTGCGCCTGGATTACCCTTCCTCCCGAAAGCGTCCCGTCCACATCTTCGCTCCAAATAGCAATGGCCCTAATGCAATACGTCTCGAGCTAAAATTTTGTAAATACTTGGTTCTTTTGTAGAGGTGTTATTGGTTCTATTCACATCTCGATTCCGTATACTAGTTTGTTTTTTGGAATTCCCATCAAAATGGGATAAAATGTATGAATCACGTGAGTTAAATATTTATTCATTCAAATAAATTAACCCACTTGCGCTATGAGCTCGGGGGTTGTACTTTCTTCTCATGAATAAACGCTAATTTAACTCACTTGGTGTATAAATAGCTATTATCCCGTTTTCACATTTGAAAAATTACATTAATGAAAGTTTAACAACAAAGCTAAGTAGACGTTTATTAATTTAGTAACGTAAAATATTTCTATCTCACTTTCAAAATTGTGATTCTTTCTGTTAATATAAAAATATGCTACAATATACTTAATTTTTACCTCTTTTTCTATTTCTATTGACACTTGCAGACAAATAACTAATGATATCCTTGCAATCATCAAATAGCATTAACAATCACCCTTTCATATGCTAATAAGTGAATTCTTTTCATATCTCGATTCCCTATACCGGTTTATTTTTTGAATCTCCGTCAAAATGGGATACAATTTTGCACACATCACGTGTGTTTAATCTTCATTCATTCGAAGAAATTAACCCACTCGCCTTAAACTTTCTTTTCATGAATATCAAATCAAATCAAATCAAATATTGCTTTATTGTTTTAACATAAAATGTTTTTAACAAAGCCATACCTAATAATAAAACATGCATAATAATTATAAGCCTAATAAAGCAAATAGAATAAAAAAAATATCTATAAAGTAGGATTTGAAGTGCAAAAAGGCATGTTTAAAGATCAAAA
Source organism: Pissodes strobi (assembly GCA_016904865.1). Lineage (NCBI taxonomy): Eukaryota > Metazoa > Arthropoda > Insecta > Coleoptera > Curculionidae > Pissodes > Pissodes strobi. The sequence goes on from MU183955.1 coordinate 49,558, forward strand.
GTCCAAAACAAAAAAAAAAACAGACAAACTTAAAAATACTTAACATACTTTACAACAGATATTTTTAAAAGTTTACAACAGATATTTTTAAAAGGACAGAAAATTTAAGAACAATGTAAAGTTTAAATTTAAATATAAATAATGTCAATTGTCAACACATATGTAATAGACACAAATAGTAAAAAAATGTGACTTACAGCAACAGACAAAACTAGTAACAAGTTAAAAAAATAAAAATATACACAAAGCAAACGCCGCATCACATGTCATTCTCACAGTATAACCGTCATAGTGCATCCTCGAGGAATTCCAGGACATGTGATATGTCATTCTCACAGTATACCCGTCATAGTGCATCCTCGAGGAATTCCAGGACGGTGTAATAAGCTTTCTCAATTAGCAACCTCTTTAGCTGTCTTTTGAATACCTTGGGGGATGCTGAACTTTTGATATAAGGTGGGAGGTGGTTAAAGATATTTATACTTTCGTAGAAGATTGGGCGCCTCGTCAGCGCTGAAGTAGGCTGGGGAAGACGGAAAATCCTGTTATCCCTGCTAGGATACCGGGAGCTTCTCATCGTGAACCTCGACTGGTATTTAAAGACAATACAAGCAGTCTCGAGGATATACAAAGATGGAAGAGTTAATATTTTCTCTTGACGAAAAAAAGGTCGACACGGGTCTCGAAGACCAGCTCTACAAATATATCTAACGGCCCTTTTTTGAATAATGAAAATCATTTGAATCATGAAGCCGCTTGCACTTCCCCAGAAAGCAATTCCATACCGAAGATGGGATTCAAAAAGTGAATAATACACCGACTTGCCAATCCTAGGGCCCAGCTCCTGAACAGTGATTCTAACAGCAAAACAACTAGATGATAGCCTACTAGCAAGTTGATTTATGTGTGAATGGAACTTAAGATCTCCATGTATGAAAACTCCAAGAAATTTGCTGTCAGGCCTGATCTCAACTGGAGCATTATCAATGAATATGTTTGCAAGATTACATTTAAAACATATCAATTTTGTCCTTGTGGGATTGAGTGTTAACAGGTTAGAGTCACACCAAGTTTTCACGCTTTGGAGATCCTCCAAGATGATTTTTTGGATGGAACTGGGGTCCAGAGCCTTCCACAATATGGTGGTATCATCAGCGAATATGGTGAACTTACCGCGAATAGGAAGATTAGGGAGATCATTTATGTAAAGTAGAAATAGGACTGAACCCAAAACTGAACCCTGTGGCACTCCGTGATCAATGGATTTGTAGGTAGAGCAATTAGGCCCTATGAAGACACGTTGACGACGACCAAGCAAGAACGATGAAAACCAAGACAAAGAAACTTCCCTGAATCCATAATGGTATAGTTACCGCAGCAGAATTTCGCGACTAACACAGTCAAACGCCTTTGACAGATCACAAAAAACTGCTACCGAGATCCCACCATCATTAATATGTGAGTACAAATCATGCACTAAATGATAAATAGCATCATCTGTACTAGTGCCCTCTCGAAAACCAAATTGGCGCCCACTCAAGATGTCATTAGCCCGTATAAAGGAGAGCATGCGCGTTTTCACGAGCTTCCCTATAATCTTAGACATGGTGGATAGGAGTGAGATGGGGCGGAAGTTAGACGGGTTGTCTCCTTATGGATCGGAACAACTTTTGCCGAACTTAGACACGAAGAAAAAACTCCCGTCTCCCATGACCTGTTCACTGCCCTCACCAGAACCATCAACACATTATCTGGTAGGTTGAGAAAAATGTTTGCAGAAAGACCATCCTCTCCAGAGCTGTTTTTATTTTTGATTGAGGGTAAAGTAGTCTTTATTTCTTTAAGATCAGTTGGGAAAAACAAAAATGAATTTGGAATATTTATATGAGATAAATAACCTATTGGATCAACCGAAGGTTGGAGTTGCTGTTGTAGGTTACTGGCTATACTACAGAAAAAAACTATTGAGTGAATCCGGGGAACTGAGAGGAGTTAAAGCAGGACGACAATAGTCCAGCATTCTTTTTGTGAATTGTGGCAGTTGCTTAGGCGATCTGAATAATATTTCTCTTTGGATAATTTTATTAAGCGACGGAATATGGAGCGATATTTGGCAAAATACTCATTAAAACCTGGGCATGAAGTGAACTTTCTGATCATATGCAGTGAGCGAAGATTCTTAGAAGAAATGGTTAGACCCTTTGTAAACCAGACTTTTTTTGACTGTTTTTTAGATTTAATTTTAGTTATTGGGAAAGCCTTGTTAAACAACCCAACTAACTTATTATGGAAAGCAGATATTGGATTTTCAGAATCTAAAATAGGGACCCAGCAAGTGGAGGCACATAAATTGTAGAATCGAGCATAATTGTTTCTGCCAAAAATTCTGCCAGAATGTATTAGAGATTTTGCCTCTTGAACGATGGGTTTTGAGATCTTGAAAAAAATCGCTTCATGATCCGATAATGCTGCATTCTCAACTGTACAACTAGCAAGTTCATCACACAAATTAGAACACACATAGTCGATGGTACTAGATGAGAACTGAGTGATGCGCGTCGGCGATCTAACATGCATTTGCAAATTATATGAGTCGAGTAAACTAGATAGCCGCAAGCAGAACTCTTTTCATCAAAGTTTATATTTAAATCTCCGGTTTGAATTATGTGTGCTGAGCTCGACATGTTTGATAGGATATCCTCCAGCCCTACGAAAAGTACAGAGGTAGGTGAGCGATAAATGCAAATCACATATAGGTTGTGAGATTTTGAAAAAATTATGGTAAATTCGAACGCGAATTCTTGTAGTAAGTGGTCGAACTTTGTTATCGATTGAAATGAGTTCTGCTTTAGAAAACTTTCATTGACTAGGATTAAACAGCCACCATGGGTTGACTGGGATCTACAAAATTTTGATAATATAACATTATTTGATATAAAACATAGTTCATTCTGCTTGAGCCAGTGTTCCGTCAATAAAACTATGTTGGGGAATTTGTATTAATTTAAGAAAAGAAAGAGTTCATTGGTTTTATTCCTTAGTGATTGAATATTTAGCAGCATAATTGAATAAAGTTCACATTTATTATCATTTACTACAAGTTCACTCCTTTTTTCCTTCTGGATTGGTCTGAAAAAGTGTTCATTTCTGCAAAAAGTGACTGTTCCTCATATGAATCCAACACTGGTACCTCAGGTGAATTGTGCACACTCTTGGTCGAACCTTCTGAATTGGGAGTTTTTTTGTTGCTGATTGCAGAGATTGGTGCCATATCTTTTTGGATGAAACAAGCTACTAAATATTCTGCTAAATGTTTTCTGTGGATCGGTTCTCGAGAAGTTAGAGGCAGGGACGTTGCACTTGATATTTCCCTGAAGCAATTCCCAAGTAAAAAAAATTGAGCAGCGACCATTATATTTAAAACTGGTCGATTAGGAGTAAGGTATGGACCGATTAAAACTAAGTTTGTATGCTGGAATTTAATGAGCTTATTTTTTAGGTCAGTCTCGCATAATTTTTTACCATTATAAGAGTCCTGAGGGTCGGCGAATAGGAACACAAAATCTTTCCTGGTAAAGCGCTTGCAGTAGGGCAAACTTAAGTCCAGCAGTGTTGATATCGATGTGATTTGCATTCTTTGGCTATTAATATCAAACTTTCCTCCTGTCAGCGATTTCACCAGAGAAAGGTATCCTGTAACAGCAGAGCCGGCAATAAGTATTCGGTCCCTTTTTTGTGGTAGTAGACAGTAGAACAGGTTCAGGGCTTGGTATGCTTCTCCTATTATCTGCTGTTTGTTGTTTTAACTTATGGAGCTCCTCAAGATGCCCTCTGTTCACGTTCTCTAAAACATCGATGCTTACTATCATGTTTTTATTTAGCTCTACTTGGTCTCTGATTCTTTCGTTTAATTCATTTTCCCTGTCTCTATAGTTGTCCACGTTTAGTTTTAAATCAGCCTCTATCTCTTTTAGCTTTTGTAATTCCATTTGCAGATTTTCCATCTCCTTTTTTTTGCTGTTTTGCTGTTCTAATTGAGATATAAACTTTTTTTCAGTTTCTAGGACAACATCATCAAAGACTGCGCTATTCCGCTGTAGACGTTGGATATGTCTATCCTTTGCAGATAACTCGTCCTCCAATTCAGCTACGTGTTGTTTCATGGTCTTGATGTAATCCTCACTCTTGTTATTCTCCAGTTGGCAATTTACAGAGCAAAACATATAATATCCACCCAACTTGACTACTTCATTAGAGCGCTCCAAACAACTGGGGTTAAATATACTGGAACATACGATGCAGCAGAAGTTTGAGAACTCCTTGTTTCTGCAGCATTTAAATGCCCTTTGCATTTTCGTCACTTAATTTACAGGTAGCACTGTAAATGTACAAGATCTAGTACAATACCAATTATTGGGTCAACCGTTTGTGATAAGAGAAGTAAAGGTATTCACTGGTTATCGCTATCGCCGAAATTCCAAGAAAAAAATAGTACACAATAGACAAGTACACAAATTCCCGCAGCTGGTCCTACTGAAACTGCATAGGATTTATGTAATTAACTGACACCACGATCAACTATAGATACTGATTTATACACCAAAATACACTAGAACAT